>WHVE01001306.1:0-18779 GCA_015178995.1 Trichophaea hybrida
ACCCGTGAACGCGTCGAATCATAGAGGATCCAAATGCGAAGTCAACGACCAGACAAGCTACTATTGCACGAGATTTACAGGCAAATGCACCGGCGGAGGATGACTACACATGATTATTCGACCTCCACTTTTACCCACATTTAAGGCTTACAGTGCAAAGATAGCCGAATACTACGAGATTCACTTCTTTTATGGATGATCGAAGCATGAGATTACTGAATATTCGATCGACACTGCCGACAGCAATTGCGATCGTGATTACCCTTATACAAACCTGGGTAATGGTTCAAGGGCGATACTCAACTTCAAACTGTGATCAACGATTAACTACGTACCAGAGATCCAGAACTACCTGATGATTCGATCTCCATCACATACGGTCAGAAGCAGAAGACTCCATACGAATCATTCTGTGGGTAAATGGACCCTTTCGTACGTGTAGAAGTGAATGTTATTGGTGATGCAGCCGAAGTCGCGCTAAAGCTAACTACGCGAGTGACCCGCAGAGCCGCACCCTAACATGACCACCTGCATCACAACCTTCTCCAATCATCTTCGAGAAACCTCTCGAAGAAACAAAACACCCTGATCAAAAACTAAACATGCCTCCGCGACGTCTCTCGACCAGCCAAACAAAAGAAGACAATGGAGGTTCCCGTCTCGCCGCCACGACTGAGAAACAAACAAACAAACAAACAAAATGCTTCCTCAAAAAACGAAAATGAAACTTGCATCTCACGCCTTCTTCAATCTCGCTTTCCTTTTCCCCTTTGGCCGCCCGCCTATTTCCTTCCAATACTGCTTCACCGTCTCTTTTGCTTTTGCCATATTCTCCTCTGGCTCCCATGTGTTATCCTTCTCGTCCCATCCTTCCCATTTCACTTCGTATTCCCAACCGGTTCCATCAGAGCTTGCCCGGTGATTTGCGATTGATTCGACGACATAACTTGTGCCAGCGCGGCTTGTCCGTACCGGCGGAGGCGGCGGACGCCAAGCGACTCTGGAATTGTCCGTGCGGTCAACCTTGAGCCTGCTGACGTTAACAGTATCATGGATTGTCATGTCGTTTGGAAGATCTAATTGGACGGCGTTCCCGCGTATTCGGAGGATCTCATATGGCCCAATGTAACGATGTACCAGTTTGCGGCGTGTTGGGTTAACGTTTGCATATGTGATTGGCAAATCCTTTGTATCTAGAAATACCTTCGCACCGGCGGTGATGGCGGGGTCGATTGGGCGTCGTGATTTATTTGCTTCGGCCGTCTGTTCATCTTGGGCATCGCGGAGCGCATCCCTAGCGACTCCCAAAATACGCTGTAATCGTTCGACGAATTCTCGGCCTTGTAGGGTTTTCGCCGATTCATTGGTCTGTGGCCGTTGGAGGTCTGCAATTAAGTCTAGCGGCAAAGGCGGCTCATAACCAAGGTCGAGTTCGAATGGCGTGTGCTTTGTCGAACGGTGTACGGAAGAATTATAAGCATACTCGGCTAGTGGAAGGTAGTCGTCCCAATTGGCTTGATCGTGAGTTGCGAAGCCTCGCAAATAACGTACGACCGTTTTATTCGAGTTCTCAGAGAGACCATCCGTTTCTGGATGGAACGCCGTTGACATGAGCAGCTTCGTCTGCAGGATCCTTGCAACCTCTCTCCAGTAGTCTGCTGTGAAGCGTACATCGCGGTCCGATACAACCTCCAGTGGCACTCCGTGCAAGCGGACAATGTCGTCGATGAATATGCGCGCAAAGGCCGGCGCATCGATTGTTTTCTTACAGGCTCGCCAATGTGCTCTCTTTGTCATGTGGTCGACAAACGTTACAATGCAGTCGTGGCCATTTGCTGAGATCGGCAGGTCAGTGATAAAGTCGATGCCGATTCTTTGCCAACGGCCTTTAGCTATAGGAAGTGGTCGCAGGAGGCCCATGGGCTTCCCGCTCCGGTGGTTGGTTCGATGGCATAAATCGCAGCCCGCAACGTATCGCTGTGTATCTCGCCACATTTTCTTCCAGAAATATCTGTCTTTCATGCGCAAGTATGTTCGATCCGCGCCGAAGTGTCCCCCCGCTGGCGTGTCGTGGGCCTTATGGAGAATTCGTCGCCTCATCGTCGTTGGAATACATAGCCGTCCCCGCTTAGCGTTCCTCCCTGACTCTCCTTCTTCCTCCTTCTCATTTGCCATTGTTTCTTCTATTCTGCCCTTCTTCCTTGCCCTTATTTCTTCTCCATCCTTCTGCCTTGCCCTTATGTTTTTTTCTGCCTCTCCTTCTTCTTCCTTTTCTTTTGTCCTTGTTTCTATTTCTTCTTCTCCGTTCTTCTTCCTTGCCCTTGCGTTCTTTTCCACCTCTTTCTTTTCTAAGTCATCACGTAACCACAGTAGTCCATTCTCTCCCAAATAGAACCGTTGTGCTGACACCCATAATTTGCGCTCCTTCATCGATGCGGTGGGCAGTGGGGGGCGCTGATTCGGGTTGGCCAAAAAATGTGCGATAGGCCCGAACCATTCGTCCTGAATTATGCCCGCCTTGATATCATCAATCCATTCTCCGGCCGCCGCAACTTCAAGTGCCATTAGATCACAACGCTCCCGTCGGAAATCCGGACGGCGAGATAACGCATCCGCGACCTGATTCTTGATACCCGGGATGTGCTTGACTTCCCAGTCAAAATTCTGGAGAACCGTCAGGATATCCATTTGACGAACGGTGAGGTGTGGTTGTGTGAGGATCCAACGCAAGGTCGCGTGGTCTGTGTGTACCAAAAATGGCTGCTCGGCCCGTGTAGGTTGAACTTCCAGTATAATATCGCGTCTCGGATGCCCAAAAGTTCTCTGTCATACGCGGGGTATCGCGTCTCTGCATCGTGTAATTTACGGCTGAAATAACCCAATACCCTCTCCGCCTTGTCTTGTACCTGGGAGAGCACTGCGCCCAGCGCATATTGGCTAGCATCGACGTGCAGGCAATATTTTGCTTTGGGATCTGGTAGAGCAAGGACTGGGGCATTGCAGAGTGCCTTCTTGAGTGTGTCGAAAGCATGCTGGCATTCCTTGTCCCAGGCGAATGGAGAGCGCATGACCTTCCTCGGCTCTCCACGTCGCCGCCCAACGTCTCCTTTACCTTTCGGAGGGGTTGCAATGGCGTACAATGGTATGGCGATGTGAGCGTAGTGTTCGATGAATTTCCTATAGTAACTGGTGAGGCCCAGGAAGCCTCTGACGTCCTTACTGTTTTCAGGTAGGGGCCAATCCATGACCGCACGGGTTTTATGTTCTTGGCGTGGATGCCGTCCTTGTCAATATCAAAGCCGCAGAAGTCGACTTTCTGACGCGCCCAGGCGCATTTTGCACGTTTGGCCTTGAGACCATGTTCCGCCAGCAAGGTCAGCACTTCTCGGACATGTACGACGTGTTCCGCTAGGGTACGACTGTGAATCATAATATCGTCAAGGTATACGACGATGAACTTTCGTTTCATTGGCTCTAGAATGCCGTTCATCATGCGCATGAACTGACTCGGTGCGTTCGCCAGGCCAAACGGAAGGACTCGCCACTCGTATAAGCCAAATTTCGTGGTGAAGGCCGTCTTTTGTCTATCGGCTGCTGCGATGCGAATTTGATGATAACCGGCTGCCAAGTCCAATTTGGTGAACCAGCAGGAGCCATGCATGGAGTTGAGTAAATCTTCAATGTGTGGGAGAGGATAACGGTCCTTGACGGTTATGGCATTTACTGCGCGATAATCGATGCACATACGCAACGTACCGTCAGATTTGGCACGAATAATACTGGTGAGCCGAAATTGCTTCGAGAGGGCTGAATCCAACCGCAGCGAATTGCCTTGTCTATCTGCCTCCGAAGCTCCTCTTCTTCGCGCGGAGAGATGCGATATGGTGAGCGGAACGGTATTTTGCCATTTGGGTCCGTTTTAATTTCGAAATCAGCCTGCCTTCCTTTCTGCGAATTTGCATAAGTTGGCTCGCCAAAGAGGCCCTGGAATTCTCTCAACATTTCTTGAAACTCTCCTGGTGGCCCGTCCGTGGGATTGGTGTCGCCATCCCCGCGGTGGTGCACGTTGATCAAAAAGGCCCGTTGCAACAGGCGGGCCGATACGCTTTTGAGTTCCGTCTTCCGTATGATGTGGATGCCCATGAATTTGGCCTGCTCCACTATACTTTCGTCGACGTCCAAGGGGCGTAAGCCCGGTAGGTAGTGAACTCGGCCATCCTCTCTTTCCTCCCAGAGGTTATCGGCGATCCACATCTCGTTACTGTCATGGTCGATTTGATAACGGCGATTTATGTCACGCATCCATCTTTTGCCTAGCACAATATCAAAGCCTTTGACGTCATAGACCGTAAATTCTGCCTCGTAGACGTATGACGAACCAAGTCGTAGTTTCAATTTGACTCGTTGGCGTTTCTCTATGCCGTCCTCTGCATTGACATTGGCGGTCTCCACAATCATCCATCCCGCATCTTTTGTATTTAGGGCGGCTCCTTGACGTTTCAGTTCATCAAGGAACTTCCGACCGACGTAGTTCTCTGACGCACCATCGTCCTTTACAACTCTTGCTTTCTTGCTGCTCCACCATTCCCGCTCTGTTTGGTATCGTACTTTGCCATTAAACCTTAGCAGATCGACCACTGCGTCGTCCAGTTTACTGACTTTCAAGTGGTGGTAACGGGTGAAAAATTTGAATTGACTATTTGGCACATGCTTGCCACCCTTTTTTGACGATACCGTACATGATGGTGTTTTTACGGGAGGTACAGCCGCAGCTACTGACCTCCTTTGACTTTTCCCGCCTCGGAGTCCGAATCTGATAGACTCTCCAACTCACTTTCCGCCTCGCTATCCGTCTACCGCTTAACCTCTTTCTCCTCGGCAAGCCGTCCACTCTCTTTCCGACCGGTCGGCGCACCTCCCTTATTTTTTTCCTTGCGCGGGCGGCCAGACTTAGCTTTCGTGACATCTTTGTTGGCTAAGGCCTGTTCGAGCAGCTTCTTCATCAAGTCGCGGTTCGGGCAATTGCGAGAGATATGACCAGCTTGACCGCAGTTGTAGCAGGTTAGACCGTCGTCTTTGGCCGTGCCAGTTGTGCCCGTTGTACCACCTTTCTTGGACTCCATTTTTCTAGCTGAAGCTTTTGTATTCGTGTTCGCATTAGAGGCACTTGTAGGTTGAGACTTATTGAGAGACGTGTCCAACGCGGCAAGGTACTCCATGCGCTGCTCAAGGGTTGGAGTCCGATCGCGCATTCCAATATACCGGACTAAGTCTTTATAAACTCCCGGGTTTCCTTTTTCGATTTTATACCCATAAGCGTCGGCTAACATTTCGGCTGGCATTGGCTGGTGCGGGTCTAATTTTGAACGGAGGCGACGGAAACGCTCGTTAAACTCTGTGACGCGTTCTCCCTTCTTCAGGCTCAGCTCCTCCCATTCGCGTTTGACCAAGTCCAAGGCGTTGGACGGGATATACTTAGCTTTCAGCTCCGTGCAAAAGGTTGACCATTCGATGGGCGTGCTAATTGGGAAACGATGCATAGCCCAGATTGCTGCGTCGCCTTTCAACTGTAGCACTGCTTGCTCACCCCAACCCGTTGTGCCGACCCATCCGATGGCCTGGGCTGCATTTTTAAAGTGTCGTTCTAAAGCGAATAGGAAGGCGGTGACATCATCCAGGGTTCGTTTGCCATCATACGTCGGAAGGTTAGACGACTTAACCGAGAAGCCACGGCTTCCTGACGGGCCAGGGGTCGGTTCGGAAGAGCCATGGATCCCGGATGAGGTTGAGGTCGGTTCGGAGGAATATTAGGCACCGGAGTCGCATGTACTTGGTTAGTCGTAAGTCGTTGAATGACGCGCTCGAACGCTCTCAACTCGGATTGAAGCTCGCTTTTCTCGGAGGAGAGACTTTTGACTTGGTGTAGCAGCATATCTTTTTCTAGCCGGAGCTGTGCGACGGCGGTGTGGTCGGTGGTGTGCTCTGGTTCCGACTTGCACTTCTCCAGCCGCCTCTCCAATTTGGCAGCGCGACGCTTCTCGATCCGGAGCTCTTCTTCCAACTCGTCTATTTCTTGGTGAGCTGCCGCTAACTCCTTGTTTGGGCCATGGACAGGCTCAGCAGCCTCCAACTCCTTGACTTTAGCGGCTAAGCTTTCGTTGAGTTCGCAAATCTTGGAGAATTTTTCGGCTTGTTCGAGACTCTCCGACAGGCCAGCATCGATGATCTCTAGCTGAACGTCCTCGGTAGCCTTGATCCAGTTGATGGCTTGGTCAGACAAGTGCCCTGGGCCGTCGTCGATAACCTTCTTTCGTTCCGTAACGTATTCTGCCGTGCGTAGTTCTGCAGGTTCGAAGCCCGCGGTGGCCAAGGTAGCGAACTTGCTGCTAAACCTAATTGACTCGGCCTGGTCGATTCTGTCCTTAAAACTGACATCCTGCGCGTCGTGTGCGTCGTGTGCGTCGTGTGTAGCAGGAATTGTCGCGAAGTCGGAGGACGCGTGCGAAGCCTCCGAGCCGCCGGCATTCCACTGGTTCGAGGGTAAACCGGGTGAATCAACCATCGTGCGTTGTGTTCGATCGCTTCTGATGCTTATGAGGCCGTCAGAAGTCGAGTGTTGCTACCAATGTGGGTAAATGGACCCTTTCGTACGTGTAGAAGTGAATGTTATTGGTGATGCAGCCGAAGTCGCGCTAAAGCTAACTACGCGAGTGACCCGCAGAGCCGCACTAATGCAGCAGAGCCGCACCCTAACATGACCACCTGCACATAATTAGACCATGGGTATCCTTTATGACATCAAGCTTGTGGGCTTGTGCCTCCGGACCAGTGGTATCCTTTCGATCTGATGACCTCTGGACGAATAGGCCTCTTTCGATAGAGAGGAGCTTCGCTGTTCAGAGTCGGCACATATTCCTAGGTCGTCGGTTTCTGGCTGGCGCCATTCAGTTGCTTGCCAGCTGTCCAATTGCTATCGGCGAGTGTCAGCTTCTTGGCCGATGCCATTCAGCTGTGTGTTGGCTGTCCTTCTGTTATCGGCGATTCGGAGCAGAAGCGACTGCAGCCATTAACTAGCCATGGTTGCTTATCGATGGTGTGGGTGTTCGTTTGCTGGCCATCCGAAAAGATTAGCTCTGGCATCCGAGACGAGTGATAGCCGATGACATCTAATCAGTGAATGTGTGGGTGATCGTACATGACCCTGCTGCGAACTTGCTAGGTGTAACATCCGCTTCTTCCGGATACCCCTTCCACATGACCAGATATAAAACCCGTTTCTGTTCCTTGCTATACTGGCTGCCCATAATCTGTTCGACTTCATAACCTGTTTCGTACTTGTAGCCATCCATATCATAACCAAGCTCATTCTGCTCGCTGGCTGAAGCAAGATTGGGTGTAGATCGTGTAGGGTTGGTGGCGAGTTGATAAGGTTCGATGAGTGTTACATGGAAGGCATTGTGAATACACCATCGATTCGGTAACTCAAGCTTAATAGTGGTGGACGAGAGCACCTTCAAGACCTTGAAGGGTCCATGAAGCTTCACATCTAGTTTCCTAGATGGTCTTCCAGTTTTGATGTTCTTTCCATTTAGTATAACTAAATCACCAACCGAATACTTCGGAGGTTCCTTAGCACACCCATCATGGTACTTCCCCATTGTCTTCTGTACTTGCTCCAAACCCTTACGGTACAGTGCATGCATACTGGTTATCCAGTGAACATAGATCCTAGATGCTGGATTCTTTGCTTCTGCTTCGATGGGCCAATTCGTTTGATGATTGAACCCAAAGTTTGCAAAGAACAGTGATATTCCCGTAGTGGTGGTGAAAGAGTTGTTGTAGGCATACTCTGCAATTGGTAACATCTCAGACCAGTTATCCTGCTTATAATTGCAGTAATTCCGCAGATAGAATTCCAACGTTTGGTTGACTCTTTCCATTTGCCCGTCCATTTGAGGTTGGAATGGTGAAGACATCTTGAACCTAATGTCAAGAGCTT
This sequence comes from Trichophaea hybrida, assembly GCA_015178995.1. Lineage (NCBI taxonomy): Eukaryota > Fungi > Ascomycota > Pezizomycetes > Pezizales > Pyronemataceae > Trichophaea > Trichophaea hybrida. Next base: position 8,000 of record WHVE01001306.1, read on the forward strand.
CGACCAATAAGGACCAAAATGAGGAAGTGAACCTAGAGTCCCAATCTGACACTATGTTCGATGGTAGACCATAGAATCTCCATACTTCTTTCAAGAAGATTTTGACCAGGTATGTAGCTCACTTTTCTCTATCTTTGAATGGAATGAAGTGAGCTATTTTCGTCAATCAGTTGATGATTACCCATACCGATGAGCATCGGTCTGATACTGGTAATTCAATGATAAAGTCAATGGAAATTGTATCCCACAGGCGGTATGCTAATTCGAGTAGTTTTAGGAGTCTGTAGCAAGCATGACGAGCTGCTGTATTCCTTTGGCACTCCAGGCATAAGTGGACATAATCTTTGATGAATTTCTCCATTTCTGGCCAAAAGAAATTTTGTCTGACCAGCTTGAGTGTCTTATCCTGCTCCATGTGTCCAGCCATCTTCAAATCGTGCTCCACTTCCAATATCTGTTTCTTCAACTGTACAATGTCCGGAATCCACAGTATGCCTTTAAAATTAAGCTCTTCGTCTTTGAACAAGATGTCTGAGCTTGGGTTACCTTTCATAGCTCAGATGTACTTTTCTTGCCATGTAGCATTGTTGTTTGCGCCGCTGACCACTGCTTCTAACAGCATTGAATTGAACTTGACTGCTGGAATTGCTCTCAACTTTGAAGAAGCAATCGCAATCGGTTCGCCTTGTAACTTCATCACCGTCACTTCATCAGCAACATGTAAAATGCTCCCGGAGACTCCCGAAGACTCCCGGAGCATAGAAAGGTACTCCGGAAGCCTCCGGGAGATATTGGCATAATTTCGCACCCTCCTGGAGCTTTCACCAAACCTCCAGAAAACTCTCGGAGTATGGGAACGTACTCCGGGAGTCTTGAGGAGCATGGGAATGTACACCGGAAGCGTTCAGGAGAAATGGGCATAGTTTTGGACCCTCCTGGAGCTCTTACCAACCCTCCTGGAGCTCTCACCAACTCTCCCAGAGACTCCCTGAGCATGGGTGAGTTACTCTGGGAGCCACCTGGAGAAACGGCAAAAAGTTCAAATCCTCTCAACCTGGGAGCGATGGATCCAGTTTCAAACCCTCCTGGTTCTTGCACCAGTGACTCCGGAGGCTTCAGAATCACGTTCTGGCTGGCGCACTCTGCCTCGCTCGGTGAATGAGTGAAAAAACGTAAGGTAGATTACTTTTGGAGTCTTCACGGAGAATTGGAAAAGCTGTAAACACTCCTGCAGCTCTAGCCAAGTTTTTTTGAAATCTTGACAGTTTTATTCTCTATTTCGCAAGATTTTGGTACATCTGACCCCTGAATCTCGGTGCACCGAAAAACTACTGCAAGAATGCTTGATGCTTCTGAGATTGTGAGATCCTTGGCACTCCAGAAAATCCTCGGTGCTTCAGAAAAAATTTGGCACTCCTGAGATCCTTGACACTCCTGAAATTCCCAGCACTCCTGAAATTCTTGGGGGTCCTGATCCTCAAAATGTATGAGATCTTCGGTACTCCTGAAAATCCTCGCCACTCCTGAAATTTTCAGCACTCCTATAATCTCCAGCACTCCTCAGAATCTCAGTACTCCTGATCCTCAACACTTATTGGATCCTCTATGCTGCTGAGATTCTCGGCACTAATGAGATGCTTGGCGCTCCTAAATTCATGTTTGCACAGGACTTAAATGAGGGCGATACCTCGATTCTATTGATATCTATCTGCAATATAATATACACGGTGGGATGAAAATAAAGGAGATGAGAGACGGCTTTCATGCGGCCTGGAGAGAGATGGGTGAGAATGGCTTGCAAGTAGGCTTGGAGAGAAATGGAGAAGATGGATGTGGAGTGAGCTTTATGGACGAGATGAATTTCGAGCGAGCTTTGAGTGAGACAATTGCTGAGGCTGGTTACCAAAACCGATACGAGATCTGGCTTGGAAAATGTTAACCTACGATGGGGAAGCCAAGTGGAGAACTTGACTGGGGTAGAAAGAAGAGAATGCACACGAATGGTGCTCGGCAGCATGTGGATTTGCAGGTAGTCAGCAGGGAGAGTCGGTAGCTGCAGCCGGCTGCTAAGAGTGAGGGCCAGACGGAGTGTGAATGTAATTGGTGCAAGACATAGCTTGAGAGATATTATCCCACGATTGCAAAGCCCAGTAGAGGACTTAACTTGGATAGAGAGGAGTTGGTGTCTGACGCCTGCTGCAGAGACGAGGACCACACGGTATGCGAAAGCAAGGGCGGACGATAGCTGGCTCATGATGTTAACTGACTGGCAATGCGCAGGAGAGGGGATTAACTCCGGTAAAGCTGGACATGACTAAAAGGAAAGAAAGAGAAGATGGATAAAAACTTGAGAGCTGCAAAGAAACCAGAGACGGACGAAAGCTCTGGGAGCTTGGATTCGTACACGAGAAACTAGGACTCGATTTGATCAGTTGCATTTGAATTCTCGTCCAATCTGTTTGACAAGTTTGACCCCCTAATCCAAAATTGCAGGTTGTACCCAAATCAGAGGTATAATTTCGGCCACCAAAGCCATATAAGGCTTAGCCCATTGACTATCAAATAGATTGGACGAGAATACGAATGCAACTTACCGAATCAAGTCCTAGTTTCTTACATACGAATCCAAACTCCCAGAGGGCTTTCGTCCATCTTCTGTCTCTCTGCAGCTCTCAAGCTCTCATTCATCTTCTCTTTCTTTCCTTCTCGTCCATCTGCTCTCTCAACCTTATCCCATCCAGCTTTTCTAGAGTTCAGTTGCCTACCTGAGCATCCCCAGTCATCAGATGGTTAACATCATGAGCCAGTTCACATCGGTCCTCACTCGATCAATCACTCTTGTGTATGGTCTAGTGCTCTTCTCTGCAGCCCGCTTCAGAGACCGTCTCTCTTATCCAAGTTCAGTCCTCCACTGAGCTTCGCAATCGTGGGATGATATCTCTCAAGTCAGGTCTTGCACCAATTACATTCACATTCCGTCTGGCCCTTGCTCTTAGCAGCCGGCTGCAGCTACTGACTCTCCCTCCCATGCACTTGTTACCATGCACCGTATGTGCAGCCAAGTACCATTCGTGCAGCCAAGTACCATTTCTGCAGCTGAGTACCTTATGTACAGCCTCTCATCTCTATCCAAGTTAAGTCCTCCACTTGGCTTCGCAATCGTTGGTTAACATCTTCCAAGCCAGATCCCGCACCAATTACTCGCGTTCTGTCTTGTCCTGACTTTCAGCATCCAGCTTCAGCAACCATTTCAATTACTCAAGCTCTGCAGCCTCAATTTCTCTCCAAGCCCACTTGAAATCTATCTTGTCTATCTCCAGATTTTTCTCCATTTCGCTCCTGGCCTGCTTCAGATCCATCTTGTAAATCTCCCTTCCAGCCCACTTGAAGGCTGTCTTCTGCTTGTTTTTGTTTCTCTCCAAGCCTGCTGGAGAACTCTTTTGTCATCTCTCTGTCTCTTGTCTCCCCTTTTGTATTCGTCCAACGATGTATATACTGTAGATATCAATAGAAACTACAATTTCAAGTACCTATGTCCCCATGCCGGATCTACTCAAGCGCATTGGTGGTTGCACTTGAGCACAAGCATGTATTTCACGATGCCGAAACTCCAGAATTGTGTACCACCGTGCCAGAAGGGCCCAGAATATTGTTTCAGCGCTCCCAGAGGCTCCAGAACCTTACAATGGCGCTCCCAAAGGCTCCAGAACCGTCCACCAGCATGCCGCGAGGCTCCAGAACCTTGCACCGGCGCTCCCAGCGGCTCCGGAACCTTATACTTGTGCTCCCCAAGGCTCCAGAACTTTACACTGGCGCTCCTGGAGGCTCCAAAACCTTGCCCTGGCGCTTCAGGAGGCTCCAGAACCTTGCTCCGGTGCTTCCAGAGGCTCCAGAACCTTACACTGGCGCTCTGGGAGGCTCCAGAACCTTGCACTGGCGCTCCGGAAGGCTCCAGAACCTCATACTAGCGCTCTTGGAGGCTCCAGAACCTTATACAGATGCTCTCGGAGGCTCCCGGAGGCTCCTGGAGCGCCATCCCATGCTCTAGGAGCCTCCGAAACCTTGCACTTACTCCAAACTACTCCAAACTACTCCAAACTACTCCAAACTACTCCAAACTACTCCAAACTACTCCAAACTACTCCGACCACTTCCGGAACCTTTGGGAGCCTCTAGGAGCAAGACTTATATTGTGCTGATGTTGCACTGTTTTCCCTTTAAAAGTTACCATCCGATTGGGTCTTAGAATGTGTTGGATAGGCTGGTTTTTGTTTTCTTCGGCACTACCTCCCCCTTTTTTAGGGCGGTACTCCGAACGCCTGGATCATGCATCCAATTTTAGATTTGTACTACCGGATTGGTAGAATACTTTAATATCATATCCTGCCAACTCTTGAGCCCAGCGGGCGTGTCCCCGATTCAAGATCGTTGTAGTCGTGAAGTATTTGAGATTCATGTGATCGGTGAAGACAATGTTTGGGTGAGCTGCATCTTCGAGAGAACGTCTCCATTCTTGGAACGCAGATATCATGGTGAACATTTCTTTATCATGGATTTCGTAGTTGATCGCGGCTTTATCCATCTTTCGAGAGTGGTAGGCTATAGGGTGCAATCGTCCATCAATGACTTGGGAGAGAACTGCACCGATTGCAAAATCACTGGTGTCAGTGTCAATCACCATGGGCCAAACAGGCTCGAAGTGCTGTAATATGGGAGCGTCAGTAAAGTACTTATTTAGTGTATCGAAGGCTATTTTATTTTGGGGATTTGCTTTCCTGTCAAACTTTTCGTTCGTTTTCTTGGTTAACTCTATTAAGGGATGGTATATTTTTGAAAATCCTTCGATAAAGCGTCGATAGAAGTTGGCAAATCCGAAGAAGGACTGGATGTCCTTGACAGACTCCGGAACCTCCCCTTTAAGAATGGTATCAATCTGGTCTTTGGTCATGCTGACACCTTCTCCCAACATGAGGTACCTGAGGAACTCAACCTGCTTCTGGTGCCATTTGCACTTACTGGGTGCAATAGCCAAGTTGTTTTCCTGTAGTCGATGAAGGACTTCTCGAGTCAATCGCACATACTCTTCTTCATTTTCCATATTGACTACTACTCTATAATCGATTGGATCTCGCAGGATCTCATTCATCATATCTTGGAATATAGCTGGGGCGTTTGCCAATCCGAAGGGCATAACCAGGTATTCATAATGTTCATATCTTGTACGAAATGCTGTTTTCCATTCATCGCCAGGTTTAATTCGAATGAGGTTGTACCCTGCCTTGAAATCAATTTTGGTAAAAATCCTTGATCCAGCAACCCTGTCTCTAAGCTGGTTCATAAGTGGCAATGGATATCGGTTCATAACTGTCATATGATTTAGATCTCTGTATTCCACGCACCATTGTAAGCCTCTTCCGTATGGCTTTGGAACAAAGAGTATGGGTGCACCCATGGGTGACTTGCTTGGACAGATCTTTCCAGAATCAAATATTTCCTTCAGATGATCTTTAAGGACCAAAAGCTCCTGTTTTGAGAGAGCATAGATGGCACCCCACGTAGGTGGTTCTCCATCTTTCAAGTCAATTGCATGATCGTCGGATCGATGAGGTGGAAAAGCATTGTCTGTTTCTCTGTTGGATAATATTTCGAAGTCTCTGTATTGCCATGGAATTCGCTCTACCCAATCGATCTCAATCCCATGGGCCATATTGACATGCATTGAACCAATAACCCTGATCTATTGAGGATCGGTACGGAACATCAATATGGTATCGTCGTACTTGATTGAGAACAAAGATACTGCTGCCTTTGTGCAATGTTGATGGCAGTGTTTCGATGTAAACTGGAGCTTATCATTGTCTTCGGTAACTCCACTGAGTGCTCCATTCTTGATGATTCACCAAGAAGGTAAAATGATATCAGACAAATCCTCCATTGGACCAATTTCGAAGGATTTTTTGGTATAATAGAATTCATACCACAGAGTGATGGGGAAGGTGTACTGCCAACCCGCTCCTTCTACTCTTTCTCAATTAAAGTTTTCGACTATCTTTGGTTCTGTTCAAGTCACTAATGCAACACCATGTGACTCGGCCTACTGCTTCAACATCATAGGTATATCACACCCTGCATTCATGAGAAGATTAGGGGTTTTCCTTTATCATGCATATGAGGTAAATTAGGCTTAGTCTTCCAGGCTCACCAATGACACCTTGTGTCAATGGTTGAGGATACACCCTTGAGAATGTCTACTAATGAGTAAGCGGAAGGCTCAACATAGCTGGGTGAAATCCCCTTATTATTCCAAGCTTCACTACCATGTCTTAGCAAATGTGGACTGGCTAAACCACATGGAGACAATACGTATATTCAATCTGACAGTAACTCAAGGGGTAAAACCTTTTGGTACTGGCAAAGGAATGGGACATACCAAACCATACTGCCAAAGCAACGTAATTGCCTCGCAGGGACTTTCGAGTCAGCTGTGCATTACGAATCAGACCAGTGTTACTTTATATCAAACGAATACTGGGATAAAAACTATATTCGGATCCACATGCAGCTCCCCGCGATAGTTGGACGAACAATATTATCTTAGTATTCAGGACTTTGCTATCTCTTGAGTGAAATAGTCAAAGGAGATAAGTGTGACACCGGGAGCATCGCCCCAGGTTCAGCAGTCAAAGTAGTAGCCGTACTCGGTAAGGGACTTGCTTCGATTGCAGTGGTTTAGTAGCTTCGCTCAGGATGTGGAAATAACTAAAAGATTCACAATGAAAAGAATGGCTTTTCAAATGAATATATTGTTAAGGCTTGTCCTCCTCACTGAGAAAGTGATCAATGATCTGATGATCTTCGAGTTGATGCCTTTTCTACCCTCGAAGAAATTGAAGGTCTTTATACCTTCATTTTCGCTCTTAACTGCTAATTACACTCTTTACTCTGGAAATCCCATATCTCAACTACTTTCGAACCAGTGCAACTACTTGTGCCACTACCATTGGTCATTCCAGCCGATGCCCTTAACTTCACAACTACTGCAGATCTCTATCTCCCGGGCCCACCATATCTGTACCGTTAATAGATTATACCCGGACCGCTGGTATCCTTGCTGGCATTAACTCCACAGTTCGTGCCTTCCAGACCAGTGGTAACCTTTCAATCCAATTGACCTCCAGACGAATAGGCTGTGTTTGATAAAGTTGCTTCGTTGTATGGTGCTGCGCATGCTTTTTGCTTTGGTTGGGTAGAGAGTAGCTTTTTCTAGCTTTCGTTGCGTAGAGATTAGCTTTCTCTAGCTTTGTTGTTCGGAGCGGTGCGTTCTCTAGCTTTTGTTGCATAGAGAGTTTTGGAGCGATAAATACTCTAGTTTTCATTGCATAGAGAGTTTTGGAGCGACTCACATCTTGCTTCGCTCTGGATCGGTTCACCAGAGAGAAACAGCGCAGGTCAAGAAGCGTCACTGGTCGAACAGCATCGCTGTTCGAGAAGCTTCCCTCTGGCTTCCGTGACTAGTGACAGCCGATGCCGTCGCGAGTAATGGTGTGTGTCCCTGCTCCGGGGGTATTATGTTAGGTGTAACAATATCCCCTCTCTTAGACAGTTCGTCACTGAACAACGTTATTGCTCCTTGCCTTTTGGTGATGTATGATCCCGCATGCCGAAGAAGTGCTTTCGAGATCCACTAAGTCAGTGGGCCCGCACAGACCATTTCGCTTTAATCTTTGCTGAGACATGCAAGCAAAGTCAACCAATCAAGTTGCTTACGTCCATCTGAATCATGGCAGCAAGCAAAGTAGGCCAAGCAGATTGCTTGTGTTCTTTGTTTGCATTTTCGTATGATGATCTGAAAAAAACGTGACCCCACGTGCCCTTAAAACCATAATCATCCTTCTCTTGATCTGGAAAAAATCATGACCCTTGTGCCCTTAAAACCAAATCCTTCTCTCAATCTCTTGATTCGGTAAAATATGACCCCTTGTGCCCAAAGAACCCAATCCTTCATGAGGTGTTTTGCTAGCCATTAATAACCCTTTGTGGGGAACAGGTACTAGCTCAACCGTCTGATCCTACTATCCTGCGCGGCCTGAAGATTCCGCTTAGAATACTCCTTCAATAACCTGTTGTCCTCAAAGTTCTCATAAGGTTCTTATGTCCAATCTGCTTCGTCCAAATATTCCTTCCCCTTAACCAGGTATAAAAGTTGTTTCTGTTCTTTGCTATACTGGCTGCCCATGACATCCTCAACTTCGTAGTCTGTTTCGTACTCGTAGCCATCTACATCATAGCCAAGCTTATTCTGCTCACTGGCTGAAGCAAGCATGGGTGGTGATCTAGTAGGGTTGAGTTGGTACAGTTCGATGAGTGATACATGAAAGGCATTGTGAATTTGCCATCGATTCGGTAACTCAAGCTCAATCGCTGTACGCGAGAGCACCTTTGAGACCTTGAAGGGTCCGTGAAGCTTCGCATCTAATTTCTGAGATGGCCTTCTAGTTTTGAGGTTCTTCCCATTTAGCATAACTAAATCGCCAACCCAATACTGAGGAGGTTCTTTAGCACGTTTATTTTGGTACTTCCCCATTGTCTCCCGTGCATAATTTATGCTCCTACAGCAAAGTGTATGCATGCTGGTCATCCAGTGAACGTAATTCCTAGATGCCAGATTTTTTGCTTCTGCTTCGATGGGCCAATTCGTTCGAGGATCGAATCCAAAGTTTGCAAAGAATGCTGCCATTCCAGTAGCGGTGGTAAGAGAGTTATTGTAGGCATACTCTGCCATGGGTAACATCTCAGACGAATTATCCTGCTCGTAATTGCAGTAATTCCGCAGATATTATTCCAGCATTTGGTTGACTCTTTCTATTTGCCCATCGGTTTGAAGGTGGAATGGCAAAGACATCTTTAGTCAAATATTAAGAGCTTCGACTAGAGCTTTCCAGAACGCAGAGGTGAACCTAGAGTCATAATCTGACACTATGTTCGATGGTAGGCCATGAAATCTCCATACTTCTTTCAGAAAAATTTTGACCAAGTCTGTAGCTGTCTTTTCACCATCATTCAATAGAATGAAGTGTGCCATTTTGATAACGCGATTGACGATAATCTATACCGATGAGCAACTGTCAGACACTGGTAAATTGATAATGAAATCCATAGATATCGAATGCCATGGGCAGTATGCTAATTCGAAAGGTTGGAGGAGTCCGTAGCCAGCGTAACGAGCTGCTGTATTCTTCTGACACTCTGGGCATGAACGGACATAATCTTCGATGAATTTCTCCATTTCCGGCCAAAAGATGTTTCGTCTGACCAGCTCGATTGTTTTGTCCTGTGCCATATATCCTGCCACTTTCGAATTGTGCTCCGCTTCTAGTATATCTTTCTTCAACTGCAAATCGTCCGGAATCCACAGTCTGCCTTTATAATACAGGGCTTGGTTTTCGAACGAGATGTCTGGGCTAGGATTGCCATCCATTGCTTGGACCTACTCGTCTTGCCATGCAGCATCGTTATTAGCGGCGCTGACCACTGCTTCCAACAGCTCTGAAGTGAACTTGACTACTGGAATCGTTCTGAACTTTGCAGCAGAAATCACCATTCGTTTGCCTCGTAACTTCATCACTTGAACTGTGTCCCCTTCAGAAGTTACCAACTGATCGGATCTCAGTACGTGGTGGATTGGCTGATTTTCGTTTTCTTTGGTACTAGCCTCCCCTTTTTCAGGGTGGTACTCCGAACGTTAGGATAAAGCGTCTGGCTTGCCGTTTGCACTCCCTGGCCGGTGAAATATCTTGAAATTGTAACCTGCCAGTTCTTGTGCCCACCGAGCTTGTCTTCAATTCAATATCTTTGATGTTGTAAAATATTCAAGATTCATGTGATTGGTGTACATACTGATTGGATGAGCGGCCGCTTTGAGATAACGTCTCCATTCTTTGAATGCAGATACGACAGCAAGCATTTCCTTGTCGTGGATTTCGTAGTTCATCTCAGCATTGTCCATCTTTAGAGAGTGATAGGCGATAGGATGCAGTCGTCGATCAATGATTTGGGGGAGAACTGTACCGATTGCAAAATCACTTGTGTCAGTTTCAATGACTACAGGCCAAACAGGCTCAAAATGCCGTTATATGGGTGCCTCAGTAAAGTACTTCTTGAGCATCTTGAAGGCTATCTGATTTCGTGGATTTGCTTTCCAATCAAATTTTTCATTGGTTTTCTTGGTTAACTCCGTTAGAGAATAGGATATCTTTGAAAATCCTTCAATGAAGCGTCGATAGAAGTTGGTGAACCCAAGGAAAGACTGGACATCTTTGACAGACTGCGGAATCTCCCATTTAGGAATAGTGTCAATCTTGAATCAGGAAAAACCAAAAGTACATTGCCGAGCTCTCTGAGGTTTGCGAGCTCAGCAAGCAAATGATTGAATTTAGGTTTCAGAAACTCTGGGCGAAATGTGCGCCCGAGCACCCTGCTTGTCAAGGGTTCATAACAAGTTCATGAAGCGTTCATGAGAGTGGGCCACTCAGCGCTAACTTCAGCACGAGTTCATGAAGCATTCACAAATGCTTCACGAACGTCAGAAACGTCAGAAACCTCGGCAAGCAAATCGGAAATTACTCGTTTTACCCCTTATTTGACTCAGTTTAGCCCTTATTTGACTCAGTTCAGGTCACAATTGCAATTTCCGAACCAAAGTACGCTTGTATACGAGTTCTCATTAAACTAAGATCTAGCTTCTAACACTAATAACTAGCTTCGTATTTCTATTTTCGCT
>WHVE01001307.1:0-18747 GCA_015178995.1 Trichophaea hybrida
TTCATCGTACTGTATTTGCTTGCTTGCAGCCAGGACATAATCTTGCCTTTTTAACAATTTTCTCCAGTGCGACTGTCATGTGTCACTTTTCGCCTCATTGAGCAAAGTCATATAATCCTGTTCACCTTCTTCGATTCTCCAAAACGAACTGAATTGTTTGAGCCTTCATCATACCCTTCCCCTGACCTTCCCAAAATACAGTAACCCTCCCAATATTAGTATTGATGAACAACATCAACATGTCTTTCACAGCTTCTTCCATATCGAATATCTGCACCATCGGTATTCTGCCTCTCTTCTTCATTTTCCTCTTCATTCTCAATTTTTCCAGACCATTCCGCTGCCCCTTACATTTCTTGAACTACCTGAACAAGTGGTCTACTGTCTGTGTCAAGTGTCTGGACATCCAGCACTCTTTACTTTTCTTCCTTTTCATGTATTCCAAATCAACTCCTATCAGAAGATACCCTACTTTGAACTGGTGATACCGTCCTGCGATGCTGTTCGTGGTGTTGCCCAACAGCTTGCTCATCTACCTCTTTTTATTCATTGTGTAACCCCCCTTTTTGCCATTTAACTTCCCCTTCCACCACTTTTCTGTTGTGATCTACTTGGCTTCCTGACCTTTATCTGCACCTTTGCTATCGGCCATACTTTGTAATCTTTCACAAGCTCCAGCATGCCATACCTAATTTCGATAGGGTGTTTCACTTGTACTTCAGTCTTTTGGTTGCCTTCAACTTCTTTGTAACATGGTACGAACCAGTACTCTAATTTTACTTCCATTCCCACAATGCTGTACTTCCACTCAAATGCATTTTCAACCATCCTCTGTCCAGGGCCTAGCTTATTGTCCTGTACCGATTGTATTGTAGTAACTGAGTCCACAATAATAACCACCTTCGAGTCACCTGTCATGCGTAATATATCTGTCACATTTGGTAGGCCTTATTGATGGCGTGTACTTCGGCATCGCAATCTTCCTTCCTTTTTCTCATGCAGTGCCGCCCTCATTCCCATTCCTCTTCTCCCTCCTGCTGGTCTTTGGCATACTCAGCTCTTCCATCTTCAAGCCATTATCTGTCCGTCTAACGAATGCACCATTCGACAGATATATGAGTGACCTGAGGTACTTCGTTCTTCTTCAGGATGTACACTTTTGCTGCCATATTTCATAGGTTGAAGGGTAGAAAATTAGTTACCCTCTCCCTGTTTACCCCTATGTTCTTTCATAGCCATACTGCAAACGTTGACTCCCCCTGCACCAACACCCCTCCTTCTGCTGTGTCAGGCATTATGGCTGATCATTTGGCAAATTGTGTCCTGCCAATGTTGAGTAGTCATATCACAGCTGGTCGTCTTGCATCCTTAACTAGTGGGACTGTTTGTGTTGACCTGAATATTCCAGTGATTATTTCTACCGATATGTTGACCAGATTTTGGAATTCATATTGGTGTCCAATCGGTCCATCCCACCCCAGTTCTAACCCATTGAACGCCACTGACTAAACTGCAGCACAATGGACTTTCTGCATATTTTCTGGTCAGAGTCCAACTCTTCCGGTGTGTCCAAAGACTCTCCCCCATGCCATCATCACTTTGGTCATGATAACGTTATGGTCAGGATGGAAATTAAATTGTCTACCCATTTATACCCCTGACCATCCCATTGGTTTGGAATTGAACAATAATGAGTGGTTCTTGTCCACCTGGATCCTGTTATTGACATTTTTTTCATTGGTGGATTCTGTTCTTCAAGAACAAGACTGCTGCTGTTTTCATTATGTTGAACTGCACAGTGTTCATCTTCTCCCACTGCATAGCTCACTTTGCACACCTTCACATCTGACTGGTGCACATGTTAACATCCTTCCCTCCCACAACCCAGGGTACATCATCCCCGAAGGATATCATTGCACCTTTCAGCGATTCTTTTTCTGCTTTCTTGAAGAGGCCAGCAAGGTATATTGGGAACAGACATTTTAATTCCACTGATCCATGTAGTACTCAGGTTTTGACATCTATCACTTCTCCCATCCTTCAAGCCATCATTATTTTTACACTTCTGTCAGGGATAAAGCTCTCCACCCATCTGAGGAGTGAACAGTTCTGCCTCAAATTTCGTGTGATCCATTATCTGAATCAAGTTCCCTTTCGTAACACTCATAAAGTCTCCTTTGAGGTCCTCAGTTTGGCCCACAGAATGTTTCCCCTCCTCCATGCATCTTGCGTTCTTTTACTATCATTCCCACTGTAATAACCACCAATCATCTCTTGCTGCATCCATACCGGCCATGGTGTTACAGTCCACTCCTATCACACTCCGCAGAGATTTTTGTTGCCACCACTTCCTTGATCACTTTTGCAAATACGATTTCGAGTGAGATCATTCTGTACATCTTTGCCTGATGATAATCAGGCATTCCTGGCTTCGGTATCACTACTCCTGTGACCATTTTCCATTCCTTCAGATGATGTTCTCATCAGATTGTCATTTGTACTAAGGCTACTATTCTGCTTGCATCCTACTCCCATAGCAGCCTTATTATCTTACCGCTAATTTTGTCTGATCCTGGTGCATTTTTGATGATCTGTGTGTAGATAGCATCCTTGACAACATCTTCAGCGATCTCCAGGTGGGTTACCCCTCTCTCTTTCTTCGCCTTCTTCATTCCTGGCAATGGTTGTGGGAACTCAACCTCATTCATCAGCTCCACGTTTTGGTGGCAGGATGTCACCAAACCCCCTTCACGTTTCCACAAAGCGTTTACAGTGAATCCTCCCTGCTTTAAAGTGTACTTAAACACATTTCAGACCTTGTCTGTTTCCACCTCTTGTGCCAAGCTGTTCAAGCACTCTTACTTGTGCTCTCTGATTCATTTCCACAGTTCCTTCCTTGCTTGCTTGTTGGATGAATGGTTGGTCCTGCCTCCTGTCCTGTCTCTCTTCATGAACTCCAGGATCTTCCGGTTTACTGCTCTCCAGGCATTCCACTACTTCTTTCATCTTCCACATTTTCTGACCTGCTTTGCATACTGACTCAGTACCCTAGTGACTTCATTTGTTATCTCCTTCGCTTTGTCTTCCAGCTCCCAAATGGGGCTTTCTTCCAACACAGTGTACCTGTTTCTGCTCTATTCGCCCAAGCACTTTACGACCCCCTTAATATTCTCCTCTTGAATTTCGTTGAAGTTCCCACAATCACTTCCTGGTCAATGCCATCCTACAATTGTCTCCCCCATGCTTCTTCGATTATTATATGGTTTGAACCTATATCTTCTTTTTTCTCTTTAATTGTTTTTGCTGATGTATTCATCACCTCACCACCTCTTGCTAGAGTGGCATCAATTATCAACTTGATCAGCTGTGTGTGGTTCCATAAGACACTGGTTGGCTGACCATCTTTGATTATTTCCAGGTTGTGTTTTACGATTTTGTTTTCCAAAAAGCTGGCCCTCTTGCTTTGGCAGAACCTGCTGTTCCATCATGGCCTGTGAGGGTTGAAATCTCCACACCCAACCATATCGCCCTTGGCAATCATTTCATCTCATCTCGCATCCCTCTCTGGTCACGCTGATTGTCTGTTGTCGTTTTCTTCAAGTCTTTGTTCATAGACATTGACAATTCTGACCTTGGCTCCTCTCTTGTTGATCATATCAACAGTCTGTATATCCCTTCAACCTCCAAAGTCTTCTAACTCATCAACCACAACTGCCATCTTCACTTTTACTGCTATCATGGTTCTTTTTCCTCTTATCAGTCTGAAAGCTGGATGGTTAATTTGGTATTCTTTCTCTTTTTCTCAATACAGCACTTGCATTACCAGCAAATCCGCCCCTCATTCCACACCCTCTTCCAGCGCAAGGAATGTACTATCCTTCATCTTTCCACAATTCACTTGAAGCACTTTTACCATTGTATATCTGAGATCGACTCTTTTGACCCTTGTTGCGTTGCCACAACTTCAATCACATCTTTGTCTCTCTTTGCTTCTTCTGTGGCCAGGTCCTGGGTCTCATCCTCCGGTTTTTCCTGACTTCAGACAATTTTCATTTCTCCTCTGATTCTCTCCCCCCAATTGGTCTTTTCCTTCTCTAGCTTTTGAATTGCCTCATGTTTTTTTGGGCATGCATTACTTTTTGCGATATTGTTCCCTTTGCAGGTGGCACACTTGTCATTGTTGTTTGTGCAATGCTGGCCCATTTTACCCTTGCACCCTACAATATCACATTGATGATTTTCCAATTTGTGTTTTCCAATGTACAGCATACGCTTGGCAATCCCCTGTGTGCTGCATTTCGACACAAATTGTCCCCAGCTGCAACAACTTTAACTGCAAGTGTCTGGTCTGGTGTGAATGTATCTGTCCACTTCATGACCCACTCCTGCCGCCCTCCATCATCTTTCGAACCACCTCTTTGCTATCATCTTTCCATAGATCGAACAGACCACTGACGTTACCTGTTTTTCCCCAGTCTTTCTCTGGTCTTTCAAATCTGTAGGCTTTCACAGCCAATTGATAGCCATCGGAACACCTACTCCCGTGTTTTGTACCTGTATTTCTTGCCTGAGTTTGCCCAGACCTCCCGACTTCTTTAGTGCATACTAGTCCAAGCTGATGACATCAATCATCACCATATCCCAGGTCTCATTCTTTTCCAAGTTGATGATCCCCTGGTGAATATCCCTGGCTGCCTTTACCATGTCTTCTCTCCTTGCCAATAGCACATGTGCCAATACTTCCGGAATGGCCAAGGTGGAGATTATTCCTCTGACATTAGTGGTAATTGTTCCATTTCTGAAATGGTGGGGGTCTCCAGCCGACTGCAGCGCTCTATTAACTACCGACGCAATTTCAACATCCTTTGTCTGACAGATCGGCAGTGTGTTGTTTCTTTTGAAAGTAACTCTCCCATTCTCCAATGTGTTCTTGTTTACGGAGATTGCCACCATGTCATTTTACTACTTCTACTCCACCTGCTTCTGTGTTCTCATCACAACCTGGAACATGCCCTCCTTGTTATGTCCTTTCCCTGACACTGCAGCCTTCTCTGCATACATTTGCTTCCTGTGCTGCTGTTGTTTGTGTTGCTGCTGCTGTCACTCCGGTTTCTTTGCCACCTTAGTGACGTTGGCCTCCGCCTTTGGTCACTTGGTCACGTTTGCTGGAACTTTATTCTTTTATTGAGGGTGTGAACAATGCTGGCTTTTCTTTGGCCCTAAGTTGGATCACTGGTGGGGTGGTTTTAACAATCCGGACTGCTGAAGTGAATGCCCCCCTCCCTCATGGAGGGATTTTAGGTGCATGCCTGAAGGCCTGTATCTGTGACCTGTGCACATATATCTCCTCACTCATAACTCGCTCTGTCAGTATCTGGACTTCCTCCCTCACATCTGGATTTTTTTCCAACTCCCTGTCTGTGATTGCCATTGCTTCCTGAATCTCCCTTTTGACTTCTCTTCATTGTTTGTTGTTGATCTCTGCAACCATGTTTGTGATACTTGCTGTCCACATTATATTGTCCTCATGGCAGACCTCCCACTTCCCCTCTCTGTCATCAATCCACCCCTTCACTCCTGACCATTGAATCACTTTGCGGGCTGTGTGCACTGCCAACAGGTGTTGTATATGTTTGGCGGTTCGGTGCGGCTGCGCCAGCTCCAGTGGCTGCTGTCGAACTATTCTTTCTATGTGGCTCCTTCTGTCCCATGGGGCTTTCAAAACCTCTGGGCTCTCGCTCCTCAGTCCCTTCCCATTTTTAGTGCATTTCAGCAGCTCGGTTGTGGTTGCAATTGAGCTTATAGGGGTGACATGTATCCCTGACCTATCGCCGGAAGTGCCATTTGCGACTTCTGTTCCTCCAAATGCCGCCAAATTCATGTTTCCTCTCCAAACTCATACTCTGATCCCCTCATCTGCTACCATGTTGGAACTTTGTCTTCCCCTGCTGCACATTGTACCTGCCTTTGTGATCATATTGTGGACATGTGCTTGCTTCGTTGGTGAAGTGCCCAACCTCTTCCAATGGTCCAGAGGCAGCAGGAATGTTGTACCCAGGTCAATTCAACACTAGGAACTGATTTCCAGTTTCTAATTGTCAATTACTGCTGTGGTTGGCCACTTATTTCGCGGTTTCCAATTTGGCCAAGACTTTTAGGAGCTGGCGAGTTACTGTCACGGTTGTGTTGGTTGCTGCTACAAGTGTAGTTTCTTGTCTCTAAGTGTCATGATCTATGCATTCACAGAATTGAGCCGCACACGTGACTGACGTACACCCTGCACACAACCAATTGCTCGAGCTTTGACTCCAGCCTTGCCCAGTACCGGTAAAGGGTTTCCAGTACAAATTCGTGCCCTGAATACCATGTGGATATCCACAATCTGCACTGAATCTAAAATCCGGCTACCGCATTTTGTATGTTTGAAAAGGCCCATACACCAGTGTATAAATCCAATATTTGATAGAGCTACTTCATATGCTTGCATTGATGGCAACTTTTTCTGTCGTAGTAGCAGAACCAACGAAATTCTGTTGTAATATAAAAGCTCAAGCTCAAGCTCAAGCTCAAGCTCAAGTTTTCATTACTTTCCCTGAGTTTTTGCGAGATCACTCCTCAACGAAACAAACCTGCTCGAGTCTGCAGCCTGGACTCGATTCGAGCCATCACAAGGATATCCAGCATAAGATTTGGTGCATAGGGTTATGCTGCGTTATATAGTTCTCTCCAGGGGTCATCTTAACCATGGATAGTACCTTTAAATCATAGAAATAAATACTAAGAAAAGAGCAACACAACCGCCGTTATAATTCCATAGCCGTCATATTTAAAGTAAACCTTCACACCTCGCAGAATATATGAGCAACTCCTAACTCATGGAACGCGTCGGTTCGGCTGCGTTACATTTTACTTCCCCCATATAACCCCCGCAGCATTGTCATAGCGAGTGAAACCGGTATATGGAACAATTGGGAATTAAAAACCACACCGTACAACGCAAAGTATAGAAAATGAATGCGTGGTCCAGAGGTCATACCAGATGCAATAGAAATCCTAGTGAAATGATGATGAGCTTCATAAAAGACAGACAATGAGAAGCTAATCCGATACAGACATTCAACACCCAATGAGGTCATTAGCAACGGCCGCGTGCAGTCGCTCCACCACGGCAAGATGGCCGCCCTGTGCCGCTCCCTGCTGTGCCGTTCTACCGTGGGAAGTAGCAGCAGCAGCGTTGACTTCGGCTTTCTCCTGGAGGAGTCGCTCGACTACGGCCAGATGACCGCCCTCTGCCGCAGCCTGCAGTGCCGTTCTACCCGCCCATTCAGTAGCAGCAGCGTTGACTTCAGCTCTCTCGTGGAGTAAACGTTCGACCACGGCCAGATGACCGCCTCCTGCCGCTGCCTGCAGTGCCGTTCTGCCGTTGCTATTAGCAGCAGTAGCGTTGACTTCGGCTTTCTCTTGAAGTAGTCGCTCGACTACGGCCAGATGACCGCCTCCGGCTGCTGCTTGCAGTGCCGTTCTGCCGTTGTTACTAGCAGCAGCAGTGTTAACTTCGGCTTTCTCTTGGAGTAATCGTTTGACGACGGCTAGATGACCGCCTCCGGCCGCTGCCTGTAGTGTCGATTTGCCTTTGTTACTAGCAGCAGCAGCGTTGACTTCGGCTTTCTCTTCTAGTAATCGCTCGACTATGGCCAGGTGACCGCCCTCTGCCGCTGCCTGCAGTGCCGTTCGACTGGCCCATTTAGTAGCAGCAGCGTTGACTTCAGCTTTCTCTTGGAGTAATCGTTCGACCACAGCCAGATGACCGCCTCCTGCCGCTGCCTGCAGTGCCGTTCTGCCGTGGGAAGTAGCAGCGGCGTTGACTTCAGCATTCTCCTGAAGCAGTCGCTCGACCACGGCCAGATGATCGCCTGCTGCCGCTGCCTGCAGTGCAGTTCTACCGTGGGAAGTAGCAGCAGCAGCGTTGACTTCGGCTTTCTCTTGGAGTAGTCGCTCGACCACGGTCAGATGACCGCCCTCTGCCGCTGCCTGCAGTGCCGTTCTGCCGTTTACATCAGTAGCAGCAGCGTTGACATCGGATTTTTCTTGGAGTAATCGCTCAACCACCGCCAGATGACCACCTCCTGCCGCGGCCTGCAGTGCCGTTCTGCCGTCGTCGTCAGTAGCAGCAGCAGCGTTGACTTCGGCTTTCTCTTGGAGTAATCGGTCGACCACAGCCAGATGACCGCCCTCTGCCGCTGCCTGCAGTGCCGTTCTACCGGCCCATCTAGTAGCAGCAGCGTTGACTTCAGCTTTCTCTTGGAGTAGTCGCTCGACCATGGCCAGATGACCGCCCCCTGCCGCACCCTGGAGTGCCGTTCTCTCAGATCCTGTTGGAGTATTGTTGACATCAACGCCCTCTTCCAGCAGTCGTTCGACAACTTTCACCTGTCCCAAGGACGCAGCCTCTATTGCGGCGGCAGATAATAGCTCATTGAAATGTATGGAAGAATGCCCGGAATCTGTGACCGTAATCCGACTGGAGAGGAGTATATTTATCAGCTCCAGGTTTGCTGTAGTGCAAGCCACCAAGAACAACCGTTCTCCATCATTTGACCACAGTTGCCTCCACGAGCCCGCAGAATCTTTGTCGGATACATTTCCTCTCCAAATCTGTAGAATGGGACGATGAGTCTGGTGCACAGCCCAGTTAAACATAGACCAAAGAGGGAATGGGTCCAAGTCGTCGGGGGGATCCCAAGGTCGCCAATTGAAAGGCAGCTGCCTCTCAAGCACGAGCTTCTGAAAAGTGGAAAAATGTCTTGTGTCATCAGGAGTGTAATAAAGACAATGATGGTACCAGTTGGCCATGCAGTATTTCAGGAGTTGAAACCGAGGATCGAGAGCTAAGCGTTTTGTACCCATCATGACTCTTAAATTATTCTCGACATCCAAGCGCAAGGGGTGCTGTAGTCGTTCACTCCAGTTAAATAATCCAACAGGAATCATCTTGAATCCTGGCAGAATGTGTGCGACCAAGCCCGCAGGATAACGGCTCAAATATTGAAGATTTCTTGTGTCGCTAGCAGTAGTGAGTGACTTTTCGAAATCAACAAAGTTGAGATATGTGATGCATATTTCACCCAGATAATGATCGGCCTCCCAGGGTAGGAAGTGAAAACCGGCCATCGAGGGAATGTTGATGCAGGATTGCAGGAAAAGAAGGACTGTATGATGTGCAAGAGAGATTATGTTGTCGGACTCATCGCATGTGATAAGGTTGCCGCACAGCTTGCTCAGTGTTGGCAAGCGAAGCTTAATTAAAGGTTCCTTCCATATTTTTTGGCTTGTAGCAATCGTAGCCGCTTCTTCCAGCTCAGGGATAGTCATAGGCCGTCTTGCGCAACTAACGCATTGAAATATCTTCTTTGCCATTTTGGCTCGTTCATCATTCCCATGGAGCAACTTTTGCAAGGCTCGAGAGTAGATCTCAGTGATTTCGTGTGGAAGGTCATCAAGCAATCGTGGAATTCTATGCGCTGTACCATCTTCCGCGCAAGTATCACAAATCGCCTTGATTTGCAGGTCAACCCAAAGGAACCTGGATGCAGTATTAGCTTTTATGTCCAAATATGATGGCCAATTGCATGTGAGTAAAAAGTTTGAACCTACATCCCTTGGGCTTTTGTCGCCAAAACTAGTTTGACAGTGTTGATCAGATCTGGCTCGCAAACAGAGAGGACCCCAGAATACTCCTTTTCCACCTGAAAATCGATAAAGGTTTTGATATCCATTTGCAAGTCCTGAGGTCTGAGACGAACTACATGACACTTGCCAAAAACCATTGTCATATCTACTTCAGGTTGACCAGCAACGAAAAACTGGATGCCTAAGCGACTTTGTCCAATGTTTTTCAAAAAATGCAGAACTACCCGGCGATCGTTGCGTTCCACTTCATCAATGCCATCGATAATAAAGAAGACGTTGCCCAGTTTACCGCACAGCTTGATAATGAGCGTCTCTATCTCGCCAGCGTCTGGTTCTCTATTGCCATTTGGACCAAGTATCGCCTCAAGGAGTCTTTGGATGTCTGGAGAAAGAATTTCGCTTCGAATTAATTGGTGCAATATGCTCCGCATAAAAGTAACTGGTGATAATGATTCCTTCCGGGAGAAGTCAAAAAAGTAGTAGGCAATGATATTATCGCTGCATAGCGTCATTTTTAAGTGGTCAATCACATGCCCTCTGAGATATTTTTGTTAGCGGAGATCTTTCAAGTGTTGATTCGGAGATATTGACTGTCTTACGTAAGTATTGTTTTTCCGCAGCCAGCTATTGTCACGCTGCTAGTTAGCCAAATATTCAACTGCGGCCAGGCAAAGGAGCCGGACGTACGGATTCCAAAGCACCAGAGACATGTAGGCAACTCTCTGGCCAACCATTGCTTGAACTCTGGCTGCTCAAAGAACCAGAATCCAGTATCCTGGCAACGTATCCTCCTTGCCCTGCGTAGGCTGGAGGTATAATCATAAATATACACCATTTGATGTAAACGAATTCTATAACGTTCTGCAGTGTTGTTAGCGTAACCAATTAAATATAAACGCAGAATTTATGTTAGATTATATATATTTATTACCCTCTTCCCTGATAACTTTTTGGACTTGAAGGTCTTTGGCTTCTGCCAAAGAAATCATATGTTGCGAGCGGAATAATTGATTCTCATTGGTCTCGACCAGTTGTTTCGAGCGATGAAGTCGGCTTTCTTGGATTTCAACTAAATGTTGAGAGCGGTGGATCTGATTCTCCTTGAATTCTATCCGTTGCAGTTGACGACTGTGATGGGCTTCCTGTTCACAGGCTAGCCGAATTTCCTCGTTGACTTCATCTTTCGCTGCACTCAAATTCTCCTCTAACAGTGCAAAGTCATCCTTGAAAGATTTCCATACAGACTTTGCAAACCGCTTGATGCCTGTTGCAGAATGAGAATATCAGGGTGGTGTCGCGAAGCATGTGTTCGCGTTTGGAAATGCATACCTTTCTCATGTACCGGTGCTAATGCTTTGGTGCAAAATATAATGATGATAGCGTAGAAGTTCGAAAGTGCATCTCGAAACCTCACGGAGCCCTGAAACAGCTTTTTATACTCTTGCAATCTAGGACAGTAAGCACCCAACTGTGCAAAGCGCTCCGAAAGCTTTGTGAAATAATCTGAGAAATTTGAAGCTATCTGGATGGTACATATTAATCGATTTAGTGGGATAATCCAATGTCAAGTACATACCAAGATGACAAACTTAATGCTGCCCCAAACCAGCGAAGCGATCCCCGGATTTGACTGGACAAAAGTGTCGATGATCGCACAATACTGTTGAACAGATTCTAGAACGGCGCTCATACGATTTGCCATAATTCTACTTTTGCGCCATGAGTTCTTCTGGTCGATTTCTTGGGTGAAAGCAACGACGTCCTTTGCAGTCGGGGTGCTGCTTGTGATCAAGTCGAAATCTTTCTTTTGGTCAGGGGATAAACTCCGCTGGAACTCGTCCAAAGCTCGTGATAACCTATCGCCAGACCTGTCGAGTGAAATCAGTTTCTCCATTCAGTCTCTCCACATTGTGCCCCTACATTTTGCCCAGCGTATCTGTTATCGCTCGTCTGGCGCAGTCGATCAACCCAAGATACTCTGCCACTACTCCCGGAAGGGCTATCGCAGCCAGGGATTCTCAGTATGATGCAAATCTCTTCGCTGAGGCTCGAAAGCACTGTGGTGCTTGTGCGGATGTTTATGCTTCTCTTCTGAATGATGTTCAGCGTTAGTCGATGTCGGTACTCTTAGCAGAGATACGCGCATGGTTCGCTGTGGAAAGTTCAGCTTCAGACCGGTACCTTTCGTCTGGCCAGCTGGCGATATCGTTGATGTCAGCGGTCTCACTTCGATTTCAATAATAGACGTTTTGCCGCTGATATCGCTGTCGGGCAGGTATGTGAGGTGTTCTGTAAATTTGGAATAAAGTTCTCGTTAATAGCGGGGTAAGCCAGCAAGGCGAGTTGAGGCTGATGTGCAGCGAATGATTGATTTAAATGTAACCAGTCATGATTTGCTGCTAGGTTCGACTTTCCTAAGTGCGACATGTCCACGTCACACTTAGACCAATAATAAGGAGGAATGAATGAATGAAATCTAAACTATTACACAAATTACTATATTCCCTCCGCCTCCGGGCGAGCCGGCTAGAAGGTGGAACTCCCCACCCGCTACCCTTCGTCCCCGCTGACAAAAGAAAAATACAAATGATTGACTGCACCGACAAGACAAAAGAATCGGAACAAGAGTGAGACCGCCAACCTCAGCACCTCCACTCACTTAGGTGGGAATTTTCTAACGTTTATGGCCGCCAGGAAGTCCATCACCGCCTGGTCACGTATGCCTATAGAAAACAGATCAGATATCCGCATGTGCTGAAATCTGCCCGCTTTCCAGCCCGTCGCCTTCCTTACCTTTGTCCATAGCTCTTGCTACTTGTCTTTCCACCAGCTGCAGTGGCGGAAGAGATCTTCCCGCGTCTGGGCCGTCGTCCTTCCGTACCACCAGCACTTATCGTCCTCTCCGTGTCCGAAGCGTTTGAGGTAAGTACCCATGGGCACATGTCCCCATTTTAGTCGATAGAACCTGGCTGCCAATGACTTCACGTTTGTCATTAGGACGGGCCTCTTGCTCCCGGCTTTGCCCTTCAGTCAGTAGCCAAAATGAATGCTGCACCTGTCGGCCTCCCCCTGAGCCTTCGCCGCCGACCATGCTTCGGAGATTCGTCTGACTTTATTCGCAGCCGAGGGGTATAGTCGCCCCTGTACGGTGCGTCCATGGCCTAAGTCAATGATTCCAGCAGTCTGCACGGACCCGGTCTGATGTATGGGTCAGTCCGCTCCGGCCCAACAGGAAGGCAGGACTGGACCGGGCTAGACTGGCAGTCTTAGGCTAGAAGGGCTTGGTCTTGACCAGTCCACACACGCTTGCAATTTCGACATTGTTTTTCTGTCAAGTACCATTGAAAACATGACTCATCCTCACCTTTATCAGCGCATCCGCCGCTGTGCATCAGCCGCTGTGCATCCGCCGCTGTGTACCTAGATTGGCGGCCAAGTCTCAGCCACTGTAACCCCCGCTGTGTTTCTGCTACTGTATATCATATCCTTGCAATGAGTCTGCGAGTTTTGCTACGATCATAAAGTGATATATACATGAAATATGAGAAATTAATCCCACTTTTACCTCCCGGTCTCTGATTTACAATATATTTAATATTGATAGAATTGTGGAAAATCTTCGATTTTTGGGGGGTTTTAGACGTTTTTCTAAAGTCGCTCTATCAGTTTTAGAGATATTATAAATCGAAGACTAGGAGGTAGAAGAGAGAGTATTTATATACATTTCGTGTATACATTGCTTGAAGATCGGAGCTAAAATCATGGACTCGATTGGAGAGGGGATTTCGGGTATGAGTTCAAACTAGTGGGCTCGGTTTTCCCTCCGAGTCGCTAGGGTATGTGATTTTGGAATGGTGTAGTTACATGCGGATAATGATTGGATTCAATGTAGTGTCATCTGGACAATGTTATGCCACTGTCATCCATAAATTAGCTAAATGAGATATTGCTGCCACCACAGCCCTTCTCAGTCCCAGATGACACTACAACTGTAATGCCAAAATTCAACATGCATGAATATAATACATTTCTTGGTCCAATGATTCAATGATTGCAGTTCGAATTGGATGAAATTCAACATGACACTGCCACTATTAAGGCAAAATTTTAATGAGAATGAATATACTATATTTGTTGTATCCCCTGGATCATAACTTTCAATTACCGGACCATTTGGCCCATGGCAACCAGTTCCCCCCACCCTGAAACCATGGTGGTGCAACTAAAATATGGAATGATGACCTGAGAATTTGTAAAGCTGTTTAATTGTATTATAGGTGTATTTTGGAAAGTTCTAGGGAATCTGCCACACTGAGGGAGATATAAATAGAGCTGTTCTTGTAGGGGTGTAATCTTCAGATTTGTACTTCAAACAGCCTGAAATGTCAATGTAAATACTTTGACAGTGGGATCCCAATACCTGCAACAAAGTTGTACCTCTTGAAGATGATGGAGCTGACTGTCAGCTGTAGGGCACAAGGCACACAACTTTCTTGTATATATCTCAAGTCTTTTCCTTCTCTTCCTCTCTACACTTAGTATTATATCCATATATATGGTTCTCCCTTCAATTATTGCAACAGGTTATGAGGCCGGTGGTCTTCTCTATATTGTGCTTGACTCTATTATTACAACATAATCTCACAATATTATCGTACCCTAACCCTTTGCTCTGCTTGTTATTCTCTACCACTATGATCGCATGTGGCTCTTATTGTCTTCTACTTTGTGTGGAAGACTACTAGTACCAGCGGTATAGTTCTAAATGGGAAGACCCCTTGCAATCACTTGACAGTTACTGATCACTATAATGGCTGACTGGTGCCATGGTGCATGCTACCATCATAACTATCAATGGTCATATCTCCCAACTGTATCTGATCAGCGAATGTACACCTAAGTTCAAGCCATCTAGTTGGAGCTGTTGTTTTAGACCTCTGAACGTATTGAGACAAGTCACCAAAGACCAGTATGGAGCAGTCCAGTGGGACGTCCGCTGCACTCTTATACCTGACTGTGCTGTATTGCAGGGCCATTCATTCTTTGGCCCCACTGAACTGTATTGCAGGGCTTTATATGCATCTGGCCTGACTGCCCTGTGTGACTGCAACAGGAGAAGTTGTATACCATCTTTTACAGAAGCTCCCAAGTATCATGTACTTTTTTGGTCTTCCAGGATACCTTTTATATAACTGTTCCCTCGTTGGGAAGATTGCATGATGATTTCAATATGGGTGCCTGCGGAACAACATGCCCTTCCTCAGCTGGATTTCGTCCAAAATTGGATATTCCTTTTCAAGATATTGGGAAATATGCATTCCCTGCCCTGAAAGTACTCTTTGGTAATGACAGCTATTTTGGCCAGCTGGTTTGTGCACATTTGTGGTTTGATAATGTGCTAGTTAAAGTTCCCAGTACTGTATATGACTTTGAATCTCAGCCAGAGAGGCTAAGAAAGTGGCCAGGGTAGAGGACCACCAATGCAAAGATGGTCTGGAAGGCCTTGGGTGATTTGCTGGAGAAACGGATGATGATCCCTCTCTGTATTGATGACTACAAGCAGATCATGGGTGGTATAGATATAGCAGATCAACTATACAGCTACTATGATACTCAACTCACCTGGTCTCATATATGGTGGCCAATGCTCTTCTTGGCATTTGATTCTATTGTTCCAAATACCTATTGTATCTACCCGGCTATGCCTCAGAGTTAAAACACCATTACATATATGGAGTTTCACCTGCTGTGTGCATGTGGTTTGATCATGGTTGGGTCTGGACTGATTTCAACGTCACAGAGTGTATTGTCAACAATGCCCAAATCCACCTGGTCCAATGTTATAAAGGATACCACTTTACCCCTAGACTGAAGCTGTGGGTTCCTGTCCATCTTGAAAAGGGAAAGCGATTGCAGTGTGGAAATTGCTGCTGGAAGCAGAGAAACAGTCCCACAAAATATATAAAATCTCCACAAAAAACTCACTGGGCTTGCACTCAATATCACTGGCCACTGTGTCTCAGACTTTCAATGATGAATAGATTTGTTTTGTTGAGTTCCATCAGCTGTAAAGGAGTGGGGTGGATGGTAGTGCAGGGAGAATGGGTGGAGTGGTAGCTGGAGGGGGTGGATTTTGGAGGGGTAGCTGGGTTGACAAAGCCATACTGGATGTAATTTAGAATACGTTTTGAGAGAAAGTTATATTTGCTACTAGGGAAGACTTTATTAAAAGGAGTGACTCTGGTGGTCTTTTTTGGGGTATGGTTGTAGCAGTTGTGCAGACGGACTATGTGGTCTGGGAACCAGTTACGATCCGGAGAATAACTTATGTTATAAAAAAAATGTGCATGAAATTACAAAATCTACTGTATAAAAATATATTGATTGAATGAAAAATCTATGAATTGGTACATAATACTACAGTTGTTGGTCCAAAAATACAATATACATACAACAGAATTCAGGACACAAAAGAAATATTTCAACGATACTATAATATAATTGATCAATCTCTTGATTGGCAAATAAGCTATATATGTGATGACAAATATACATGATGTTGAAAATTTGAAAATGAGTAGTAGGTTATTGGAATAAAAAAATCTAACAATTGTAACATGTTGAATGGATTAAGTTCTACTTCTTTGTTCAAGATTGAAAATTACCTCATATTGAACATTTTGTCAAATGATATCATGATTGTATCTGTGATCAAATATATAAGTATAGTGATTATGAAAAATTAATTTCTGCATTACACCATTTGCAAATCCTGTGGAAGTTCCCAATTCTGGAGTATGTTGCCATATTTTAGTTGATTTCAATCAACCATAAAAATGTCTGTCCAAAGCGACAACCATACCAGCAATACTGCTTTTTGAAAATAAGTCAACAACCAGCACAGCTATCAACAAACGGACACTTCCAATTGATTCCAAACTCCCAATTACCCCCCCTACAAAAGGGCATTTCTTCTCCAGGACCTTTATTGTTGCTGGGAGGAAAACTGGGCCTCTTACCCCTCTTTGTTCCCCCCTGCAAAAGGGCCCCCACTGAATATCCACAAAACCAATTCTGATCCAATCAACTTCAAACTTTGGGAGCGTTGAGAGCACATGTAGACGAGGCTCAGGTTTTAATTTCAGACCAAAAGCTTAACATTTGCAGTAGTTACACAAAATCTTCGAAATGTGGCTTTTTCAATCCTACCCCCCTTCTATCTCAGTGGAATCATCTCCAAACCAGAATCAGACAGCGGCAATCGATCCAGCGGCCCCAGAGGCCCTTGCAACGAACCATCCACACCTGTCTACAAGCCCTGACTGTGTGGGCCAAAAACCCTCGAAAAGTCGCTTTTTGGCTGCTACCCCCCCTCTATCTCAGTGGAATCAACTCCAAATCACAAACGGACAACGGCAGTCAATTCAGCGGCCCCAGAAGCCCTGAGAACGAACCATCCATACTTACCTACAAGCCCCAGACAGCCTGGGCCAAAAATCCTCGAAGTCAAAAACCCTAATGCATATTCCATCGTTTCTCAACGAGTTTTTATCCTTTTTATACGCCCATCCGAACGCAGCGTATACACACACCCAGGTCTACCCTGCCGAACGCACACCTTAATCGGACCAAAATTGAGTCCACAACGGTCGATTTTCGACATTTTGCATTGTTCGCATTGTCTCATTCCCCCCCTTTGGAACATATTGGCCACTGGGGCCCAGCAGACCTACCAAGGTGTAGGCAACAAAGTCCGGCTACTTTGCCGCCATTGACTCCCTCAGTCTTTGGGTGAATCCTGCATAGTTAAGCTGCACTTCCTTTCTTGCAGTGGTTTTACAGCCCCATCACATAGATGGCCTCCTAGAGGTTTTCTTGTGGCTACGGGTGTCTCTGTATCTGCTGTGAGGAGGCAAAGGATCTAGTACAAGGCTCGAACACCTTGCTTGGGCAAAAGAGGTGAAGCTCTAACCCCCTCAGGGAATAGGTGGTACGAGGCCACATATATCAATACTGAAACGTCAGATTTATACCTATTTAAAATACCTAGGAAATACTTATTTCATTAACATATTAGCACCTTATAAACCCTCTAAAGTCTTAAAATGACTTCCGAAATACCACCACCACCCCCACCTTGCACTTCCAGTACTTATGGAATGCACCTTTACCCAAACCCCATTCCGACCCACTTTCCGCAATTGATGCCACAGCTGTATCACACACCCTTACTGGGCCACATATCCAAACGAGGAAGGAAAGGCAAGCAGGCAAGTTCTCGCCGACTGCCAGCTACCTCACCATACCCGCACTCAATGCCCCTCGTACACGTTCAAGCACCTGCATGGCCATTGGTAATGTCCATCCCAGGACACCCTCTGAACAACTACAACCATCTTCCCCACCTCAACAACCAACCAACCAAGGCCATCTCGGAAACCCTGAAAGCAGATCTAGAACTTGGAGATGCCCAGAGATACTGAGGCCAATGACGAATGTTCTGACGATGATGACGATTCTGAAGATGAAGACTTTCAGGACCCATCCACCAACCTGCTGAATCCAAATGACGAAGATGAAGATAGAATTCATCAGGTATTCAAAGCCATCCTTGAACCACTCCACAAGGATATTCTCAAAATCAACAAACGTCTCACCACCCAAAACCGAAAACTGGCAACCCGCTTAGCCTCAATGGAAACCAAACACGAAATTGCCCTCAATACCATTGCAACCCTTGGACAACCGAGTTGAATACCTTGTACAAATCCAAGCATCAAAGAAAGATGCACCACCAGCACCACAGACCTACTAACTCCAGCCATCCAGAAGGGACTTCCCCAAACCCACACTCTGGTCAGCAATTGCATCTGCATGCGCAAAGAAAGACCCACCAAAAGAGAGAATGGGCATACTCTGAATCCCCGTCCTCTTCCAAAAAACAACGCACACTAGTGATTGCCCGACACAGTGATCAACCAGTGACTGCCGATCTTACTAAACTTGAGCTTGCTTCAACGCCACCCTCCAACGTTGCCACGCAGACTATGTGGCCAA
>WHVE01001308.1:0-18733 GCA_015178995.1 Trichophaea hybrida
GGATAACAGCACATAAATCATGAATAATTCTGGTAGAATTGATTTTAGACTCGTGCTTCTGTCAAGGGTTCAGGGCAGGGTGTTCAGAGTGCAGGGCTTGGGGTTCTAAGGGTTATGAAATTCGAAAGCCGGAAGGCTCGAGGGTCAAGAATAGTCTGAAGCTCAACAATGGTGGACTGTACATAAAAGATCTGATACAGAATCACTGAGTGTGAAAGATGTGAAAGCCTGAGTTAATTTATTATTTTATAGACGAGAGAGCGAATGAAGAAAGCAACTCGTCATCCGCTGCAGGCCTGGTTTATATACAGAAATTTGACTCGATCCATAATACATCCGAACTCCTTCAGTCTTTTTACACCACTTTGGTGAGATTCTGAAATGTCCTATACAACCATGATTCCAAACCTGATTTCATTCTGGTCATGCTTTAGCATCTGTTCGACACCTGATTCCATTCCTGTTATGCTTCACCATCCATTCAAAACATGATCATATTCTTGTCGTGCTGTATCATTCGCTGATCATTACTCCAACACCGATCATCAGTCAACACAACCTGGACACAATCGATGTGGTGCTGAAGCTAACTACCAGAGCACACCATCCAGCTGCACTCATGGAGCAGAGCAGTATCCTAATATCACCAGCTGTAACGTATCACACAAGCCCATTCCAGCCATATGCCCCCCGAAACAAGAGAAATACTCTATATATTGTGAAATTCAAGAAAACAATTTCATTTGGGTGTGAAACATAAAGCCTCATTGCAGTCCTCACACTGTATGCTGGTCTTCATTCCTTCTCCACGATCACCCTGACTTCTTCCCCACCGGCAATCAAAACAATCTACTCAACTCTCCTTCCAAAGCGGGGGATATCTTCCTGGTACATGTCATCAGAGGGGCTGGAGGGTGTTACTGGTAACTCGCCTCGTGGGCAGTGGGGGCAGGGCAGATTGTGCTGGGGGTGCCGACTGAGTGATATTTTGTGAAGCCTGAATGCAGGAGGAACATTTCGTGGTTGATGGACTTCAAGCTTGCAGAAGGTCACGCACAATAGAGTGACAGAAGTATAAGTCATCAACGGTGCCCTCGTTGTTTGCTGGCAGATCTCGATAGATCATTAGGCTGTTGATAAGGGCTGACTCCAGAATCGTATAGGCAAGTGGATACCAATTGCATCTGGAAATGAGCTGTGTATCAAAATAGGTTTGATACTGGTCAGCTACATTTACTGCCACCTTGTGCTGGTTGTAGGCGTCAACAACCACGGGAATATCAAGCTCTTTCTGGTGTCTTCCTGCAAGAAATGTGGAATTTGCTCACCTTGCATTAGTACTCTTGTTGCCTAGATGCTTTTCCATTCTCAGTACCAGTGAATCCTCACCACTTAGAGGGTAGATTGTTGACATCATGGTAACAGGTGAACTGTCCACCCACAGTAGTATTGCAACCCCATTATTAATACCTCTACTTCGAAAATGATATGGCAATTTGGCATTCTTCAAAGCAATTAGCTCCTTGGAAACTCATTGACACTGCTGCCTGTATATGCCACATACCTCTATCCCTAACCGATACTGCTCTGCCAGCAGACATTGTGTTGTTAGGCAGTTGTCCATGTATATATTGAAAGAGAGCTTTCAATGCCTCTGGTGCAAACATTGAATCACGTGGTGAACCATGTTTCCAATTTCTGTAAGCTGTACCAACTGGGATTCAACATCAACAGGATCCCCTCCAACTGCATTTGATGATAGGTAGAAATCCCAGACATAGTCCTTCTCCGCCATGCAGGGAAACTTATATATTTGACTAAATGGTTTGTTTGGCATCTTTATGATGTGAATTCACCTGTCAGTAACTAGAACCATCTTTTGATCAATAGTCACGTTGCTGCCAGTGACAGGGAACTGCTGCGAGAAAAACTGCAGTTGCTTCAGTAGAATATCCACCTGTGAATGCCAACAAGATCAGCCTTCAGGAGTTTCAGTTGGTGAATTGTATGGAGAAACATGAATGAAGTGGTAGATCTTCTGAAACCGAGTCTTGCCAAAGTATGCAGCTGGTGGTAATCCATCCTTGGGAAGGTAAAATCCATCCTTCATCCAGTACCTCTCAGGAGGAACTCCCAACAGACCTATATGAATTTGAATTGCCAGCCGCAGGTAAAGATACTCAGCAGTAACAGGTGGCCAGAAATGCTGCTGCTCCTTCACTGGCCCAAGAAGCTGCTGCTGGGCATAGGAATTGATGTTGGCTACAAGCTGTCCCATGATGGAGTTGGTAAGGAAGAGATTGAACATTTGAATTGGAGTAATGGCATCCAGCTCAAAGAATGAGATGCGCAATCGGTACCATGCTTTATGAAGAGGAACAACTGGTTTTAAAGGGTTGAATGGGAAGCGTATGAATATCTGGCAAATTTTGAATGGGTTGTTTGAGTGTTTTCTTGCGCTGCTTGGCCAAGTGACTAGCTGTAATCGACCCGGCTGGCTCAATATATGCCATATCTGAGGAGCTATAATTATGGTGAAGGTTGCATATTGCAGCTTGAGCTTGAGTAGTGAGTGAAGACCCATCTGGTATATCATGACAGGTTGATGCTGAACTACTGTAGGGGGTGGTGGTGGGTAGGAGGAGGTGTGCTTTGGACCAGAGTGATTGTCCATGATGCGATGCTTGGTACTTTGTTGTTTCATATTTTTTGGTGAGGATGATGGAGATAAAAGTATAAGTGGTGGGGGTAGGTAGTTGAAATTCAGGTTCCAAGGTCTGAGGGCTTCTCTGCTCATGGTTGTTCCAGTGTGGTAGATGGGATATGGGAAG
Source organism: Trichophaea hybrida (assembly GCA_015178995.1). NCBI lineage: Eukaryota > Fungi > Ascomycota > Pezizomycetes > Pezizales > Pyronemataceae > Trichophaea > Trichophaea hybrida. The sequence goes on from WHVE01001308.1 coordinate 2,832, forward strand.
GTGGTTGCCGCTGGGCTGAAGTATGGTACTCTCACAATCCACAAAGTACTGCTATCCATATGCAACTCCACACCACAGAACTTGTCACACTGTCACAAGAATTTGTAAATAGATTCTTCTACTAGTTATCTTGCAATTCATAATATTCTAGTGGAGGGTTTTGGCAGGTGGGTGTGTAGTTATAAGCGACAATGTGCAGCATATTGAAAAGAGGGCCCTTTCATGGGCCCAATACTGGCGGAGGGATAGGACTTGGTTTACTGGAATACTGCATTGATTTGATTCAGGCTGTCATATTCGGTTAGGCAGTAGGCCAGGTCAATCACATTGCCAGTGAAATACACTTGTTCAGACACTGGTATCCTGTGTAGGCATTGAGCGCCCAGTGCTTATATCCATATCTGGTCTCTCTGCAGCTCTCAAATTCTTATTCTTCTTCTGTTTCTTGATTTCAAGTCACATTCAGCTTTTCCAGAATAAATCCTCTCCTCATGAATAGTGTTACTTCAGTTGCTTGATTGACTATCTACGAGGCAATAAAGGCCATATATACAGTTTCCCATATACATATCCATATTGGGCTGTTCTATCTTCATCGTGCTGAGCCTCATATTCCCATATACATAAGTTCTAGTACCACTGATGCTTCGGCCGAGTGCCATCAGCCTATCAGCCAGTATTCACCTTTCAGCTTGTATGAGTCATAAGCAGGCTGAGGCTGACGTTCCAAGTATATATGCAATACTCCCCCCTCCTCCTACACTCCGTCGGAAGACCATATATCTCTACATATAATCATATTAGCCACTACAGGAGGTAGGGGAGTACAACCGTACCTTGTCATCGGGCGGCCATCCCAAACAGTAATTTGAAAAGTGATCAAAGTGGTAAGAAAGCTGTCGAAATGTGGTAGACATGTTCTCTAAGAACAACTGTTGTGGTGTGCTAAAAATTGTAGTGAATCATAAAAAGAAGTAAATGTATGACCTTCAATTGACCTCCTCCAGATTTGCAAATGTTGTGGATCCATGCACTTCCATTAACTTGGTGAACTTTTGGTGTTTTTATAGCATCATGAATTTGTGGCATTGTGACTTTCTTTCTTCATTCTTTCTCGTGTACTCATGTGTTCGTGCGTCCGTGTATTTGGTAATGCCACCGGTTTGTAACTATACGTGTATATTTCCCCGTCCCCAGTGGTACGGTTGTGTCGAGTCAGGAACGGAGGAAGAGTATAGATCGATGAAGGATATAGGAGAATACGAAGAGAAACAGGTTTCGATGGAAGTAATCAGGTTTTGAAGGAAAGGAAACAGGTTTCGATGTAAGAAATGAAGTTTGATGGAAGGAATCAGGTTTCGACGGTTGCGTTGTAAATATGGCGTGATGGATATGTTGTGCTTTATGGTTTGAAAGGGTTGCGTACATAGTTGGGTATGGTTTGGATGTATTTCAGAACGAGTGAGTCAAGGTGACGACAGTCGCGTTAATTGTATATAAGGGCGCTGGACTGGCGAAGGATAGGTTTGTTCCTCACTCGTTCTCTAGTCTAGAAAACAATCAATAGCTTTGGCATCGACCTTTGTTCACTCCTGTGATTGCGGAATTCGGTCTCATGCCTGTTACGCAGTATCCGCGATCACTGCAGCTTTGTTCTGTTTTTTAACCCCTAGAACTCTGAGCCTTGAAACCCTGACAGAAGAACGAGTCCACAATCGATTCTACTGGTTATAATTCAGTATATTGCGTTATCATCATCGAAGGGTTGTTACTTTGCCACAGACCTTGCAACCCCCTCTGCTCTCATTTAAATCAGTTGGAAACTTCGAAAACAACTCACAGTACACAGCTCTTGGAGACACTCCTGCGTTGTGTGCCTGTGGAAACATCGACGCGAAGGATCCATGCTGTTTTAAATGCCAGCGAACGACAGCAACAAACCCAAACAATCCCGAATCAATTTCTTCAACCTAGCTGGTCAAACAACCAACCTCTTTAACAAGAACCATTAAATGTCTTCAATAGTATCAACACTATGATCCCAAACCACAGAACCCCTAGAAAATATTTGTCGGAAGAACCACAAGCGGTATCTTATGGAATAGCTACTGGACAGAAGCCGCAAGAATGGAGGAGGACTCCAAATCGACGATCCAGTATTCAAAACTTTCGGACTAATACCACGGTCTCCACATCAATTCCAGGACGAGGAAGTTTGTTACTGTGAACATAACTGCGGTGGCACCCATACAACAATCGGAAGAGCAGCAGACGCTCAAAGCCCAGAAACAGAAACCACGATCAAAGCAACACCGAAGGACGAAGAAAATCAAATCGCTGGGAAGATTACAACGACGAAAGGCAAACAAGGGAGGGAGTAGATCGAGAGTTAGATCCAGCTCCTTTACCGACACCACTGATCATTGTAACAACACCCAGTGAACACAAGTGTTCTTCTGGGAAATGGTCAACCCATTTTTGAAGCAGAAGTCAAAGCAAAAGTTCAACAGATTCAGAGTAACATCAACCAAGTGAAAGAGCACATGGATCAAAGACCTTGTTCCCGTTTTACTGCAATCAATCTCCTCACAGCAGCCTCTCAACATCATAGTCAAGATGTCAGGTGAATCATCAAGACCACACGTGATGTCACATTGACCAGAAAGCTACAACTGGATTACAAATGTGGCAGCAAGGGATACGGAAATTATGAGCGAAGCACATCTCCAGAGTCATATCCAGGATATCAATATTGGGCTAACAGCACTAGCCCAACTCCCGACCACCAGCAGACTGAACGAATTGCTAAAGGAACAGCAATCAGTGAAAAATGCGGAAGCACGGATATCCGAATTGTTGGCAGAAGGGCAGAAAGTTATTCAGGAGCGGAACAACTTGAAGCAGGAGTTACAGCTTACGCAGCAGACATTAGCATCAAAGGAAGAAGAGATTCCGGCATGCAGTCATGGAGATCTGGAAGAGAAAATCAGGAACCTAGAGCAACATCTGGAAGAGAGAAGTCCGGACCTGGCGGAAATCAAACAAGATCTGGAAGACGCCCTGGCCCAGTTGGAAAAGTTCAAAGATCTGGCAGAGGAAAATCGCCAACAAGTGATCCGAGTTCTGAAGTTGACAGAAGGAAGGACGGGAGAAAAAGGGAAAGAGAAGAGGAAAAGAAGGTAAATGATATTGCCAGTTTCTCGGGAGAAAACAGGAAAGAACTTCGAGGATGGAAGGTACAATAAGCAATGAAATCGCTGGAAAACCAAAGGCATTCAATACCGAACAGAAGAAGCTCAGGTATGCGGTGGGATGCCTAAAGAGAGTAGCACTGGCACAGATAATGCCACGATGTGATGAGATCTCCGGGGAAGTTAAACTCGATACCTTGAAAGACCAGGTTGACCTGCCAGATATAGCTTTCGAAGATCAAGACAAAGTCCAAACGGCCAAGAGGGAACTCTTGAGACTCAAGCAACGAGACTGCGAATTCTCTCAGTATTATGCAGAATTCCAGAGATATGTAGCAGACGTCAAATGGAACGAGGATGCCCAGCTGGCTGCGTTACGACAAGGGCTGTCCAACGAACTCAATGACTCTCTACAACACATCGAGGAACAGAGAGTATCGTCGAATTCGTTATGTTGTGTTCGAAACAGACTCACAGCTGAGAAGACATGCGGCAGAAAGAAGTCTGGAAGGTGGGAGGGCTATAAGAAGTCCGATTCAATGACCAACACCACATCTGCCCCAGAAGCGGCACCAGCAGGAACAGTTGCAGGTTATCATGGCCCTGCACCAATAGACCTTTTGGCGGTCAAAGGAAGGAAAATTACACCAGAAGAACGAAAAAGACGCAGGGAAGGAGAACTATGCATGTACTGTGGTGATAGTAGGCACTTTGCGGCATTATGCCCAAGAAAGTTGAAGGCAGCATCAGGACAAACGAAGTGACACCGTTCAGGAAAGCAGCGAATGAAGGGGATGCGGATTCAGGGACAGGAAAAGGAACGGAGGTTGAGTCAGGAAAAGTTAAGTCCAGTGCAATAAGGATGGCAATTGCGCTGGAAACGAATCTCCTTTGTCATTAATGCTAGTTTTGGTATTTCGCAGTTTTCTATATCAAGCGCGGAATAAAGAAATCTTCTATGGAAAGCAAACATCTCGTGTGAAATGCTCGCTGAAAATAGAAGCAAAATCATTGATACCCACGCTTGGATAGACAGTGGAGCTACTGGAATAGCATTTATTGACAAAGATTTCGTCCACCATCATCAGTTACAAGACAAGGAATGAAAAGAATAAAGGGAGTTGGAAGTTATAGATGGAAGACCCATCGAATCAGGAACAATAACAACTATGGCAAATTGGACTTAGGCATACGCAGACATCAAGAAAAGTTACCAGTGTTTGTCACAAAGTTAGGTCTTATCCAATCGTGTTAGGATTGCCATGGCTTCAACTTCACGACGTCACAGTCAAGTTCAAGTGAAAAGAATCAGATTCGAGAGCAATTACTGTCAAAAACATTGCCAACATCATTCGAGTGTATGGGTGTGGGGCAACCATATGGAAACAACAGAACCGGATAAGCCGAAACTGGACATATGCGCAATAGAGCAGCACCAGTCATGGGACGCAACAAGAAGGTATAACTCAAGGTATACGCGGTAACCTTATATGAAGTCAATAAGGCCCTAGAAGTCAAGACCTTCAAGAAAAACTGGTGGAACAATTGATTCCTAAGGAATACCATGAGTACCTCCCCTCTTCGATAAAGTGATCGCTGAAAGACTAGCTCCACATAGACCATATGACCACAAGATCACCCACCAAGACGGTTTCACTCCTCCTTTCGGACCAATTTACAGCTTGTCAAGAGAAGAATTACAGGTCCTCAAGGAATGGATTGAAAAGAATTTGTCAAAGGGGTTTATCAGGTCGTTATCATCACCATGTGGAGCGCCAGTTCTATTCGCACCAAAATCAAATGGAGGATTACAGCTATGTGTGGACTACAGAGGCCTGAACGAAGAAACCATAAAGAATCGATATCCATTACCATTGATTCAGGAAACCCTGTTACGATTGTCAAAAGCAAAATGGTATACCAAATCGGACGTTCGAGATGCCTACGACATGATTCAAATTGCAGAAGGATACGAATGGAAAATGGCGTTTACAACTCGCTATGGCCTATTCGAATCCATGGTTATGCCGTTCGGACTCACCAACACACCAGCAACATTTGAGGAGTTCATCAACGATACCCTTCAACCGTTTTTGGACATCTTCTGTACAGCCTTTTGGACACATTCTCATTTACAGTGATTATCTAACGGAACACAAGCAACGTGACAGGGCCATAATCACAACATTGAAGGATGCCGGATTATATCCGAAAGCCGAAACATGCGAGTTTCATCAACAGGAAGTCAAGTATCTGGGACTGATAGTGGGGGTGAATGGAATTACAATGGATCCGGAAAAGGTAACAGCAGTCAAGGAATGGGCAGCTCCCGGAAAACTCAAGGAAGTTCAGGCGTTCTTAGGATTCGCCAACTTCTATCAAAGGCTTATAAGGAATCACAGCAGGGTGGTTCAACCATTAACAAAACTCACCCAAAAGCTTGAACTTTCCACTGGAGTCCCAATCAAAAGAGAGCATTTGCCGAATTAAATGATGCGTTTATGACAGCACCAGTCCTGGCACATTTCAATTATGAAACGAAAATTGTTTCGGAAACTGACGCATCAAGTTACGTGTCCACTGCAGTACTATCTCAATATGATAATCTGGGGGTCCTTCATCCAGGCGCATTGTTCTCCAAGAATCATACACCTGCGGAAGAACATTACGAAATCTACGATCAGAAGTTTGGTTCCATCGTTAAGAGTGTAGAGCAATGAAGACCGGAATGCGAAGGTTCAGTACATCCAATTAAAATATTGACTGATCACAAGAACCTTGAATACTTCATGACATCAAAGCTACTCAACAGAAGACAAACAAGATGGTCCGAATTCCTGTCAAGATTCAAGTTCGAAATTATATACCGCCCAGGAACACAGGGTCAGAAGCCAGATGCACTCACAGAATGCCAGGAGACATTCCTCCGAAGGGGGGTGCAGAAAAAACCCAACAAATTGTGCTAAAGACGGATAATCTTGATCAGAGAATACAAAGGGATTGGTAGTAGCGTTCGCGGAAGTAGTCAATCGGGATGAGGAAGTGGTCAGTCCAAATGAGTTATGGAACTGGATTCAAAATGTTTGCACAGACTGCCCGTTTGACAGCAGCGAAGGAATGTGTATCAACACAACGGAGGTGGTCAACAACAAATCATCAGATAAACTCCAACTGATCAAAGATCATCACGATATACTAGCGGCTGGACATCCAGGACGAGCAAAATCCCTTGAACTTCTCAAAAGAAATCATCAATGGCAAGGAATGGGATCAGATGTGGATAGATACGTAAGGAACTGTCAGGTGTGCCAACGTAGCAAGGCAACGCATCAGAAGACCCATGGATGGCTCAAACCATTGGAAGTACCACAACAACCATGGAAAGATCTGAGTATGGATTTCGTGGTGGGATTAACGGAAAGTGAAGGGTACAACGCCATATGGGTAGTGGTCGATAGATTGTCAAAAATGAAGCATCTGTTTCAATGCCGGAACGATACTGACGGGAAGAAGCTGGGCGAGCTGTTTACACGAGAAGTGTTCAAGTTGTACGCCTTACCGGACACAATAGTTTCGGACAGAGAACTTCAGTTTGCCTCGGAGTTCTGGAGACATGTTTGCGAAAGACTTGGAATCAATCGAAGGTTGTCAACAGCTTTTCATCTACAAACCGACGTTGAAACGGAACAAATGAACGCCGTTATGGAACAATATCTTAGAGCCATTGTCTATTATCAACAGGATGACTGGGCGCAGTGGTTACCCATGGCAGAGTTTGCGTCGAATGATCACGCCTCGGAACCAACAGGATGCTCACCATTCTTCGGCAATTACAGGTCCCACCCAAGAATGACCTTCAGTCAACACCCAGTTCAAAACGGAAATGATATCAGGGAAGTAAATGCGAACACCCTCTCTCAGAAGATGAATGATATCTTTGAACAGTTGAAGACTGAAATGAATCGAGCACATGATATTCAAGCGGAACAGGTGGATAAGCACCGACGAGAAGCAGTGGAAATGAAGGTTGGGCATCGAGTCTGGCTGGACACTAGGAATATTGCAACACAACGACCCAGCAAGAAGTTGGACTGGAAACGCCTGGGACCTTATGACATTTTGGAAGTCATCAGACAGTGGGCCTACCGTTTACAATTGCCGATAGATCTCCACATCCAGCCGGTACAACCCATATCCCGCTTGAGCAAGGTTTCGGAGGATCCTTTACAAGGACAGATCGAAACAGCACCACCCCCAGTCATTGTGGACGGAGAAGAAAAATACGAAGTGGAACGCACCGAGGACTCCAGCGTGTTTCGAAAACAGCTGCAGTGTCAGGTCAAGTGGAAGGGCTACCATGAAAGGAGCTGGGAACCAGCAGTCAATGTGGACGAACTTCAAGCCATTGATGTATTCCACACAGAACAACCTGGTAAACCGGGATCGACAGCCTCGTAGGAACTCGGCTTGTGGGAGGGGGAGCTATTGTCATGGTTGTGTCAAGTGAGGATCGGAGGAAGAATATGGATCGATGAAGGGTATAGGGGAATACGAAGAGAAACAGGTTTCGATGGAAGTAATCAGGTTTTGAAAGAAAGGAAATAGGTTCCGATGTAAGAAATCAAGTTTGATGGAAGGAATCAGGTTTCAATGGTTGCGTTGTAAATATGGAGTAATGGTTATGTTGTGGTTTATGGTTTGAAAGGGTTGAGTACATAGTTGGGTAGAGTTTGGATGTATTTAGGAACGAGTGAGTAAAGGTGACGACAGTCGCGTGAGTTAAATATCAGGGCACTAGATGTGCGCAGGATAGGTTTGTTCTTCACATGTTCTCTGGTCGACAAAACAATCAATTGATTCGGCATGAACCTCAGTTCACTCCTGTGATTCCGTAATTCGAGTCTCTTGCCTGTTACGCAGTACCCGCGATCACTGCAGCTTTAGTTTGGTTTTTATAACCCCTACAACTCAGACCCTTGAACCCCTGACACCCAGCTCTAATCATATATCTTGGTCTTCATGAGCTAGGCTGGTGAGATTGTTGAATCGTGTATATTGTGTGGTTCATTTGATTTCTCTATTGCTCTGATATGGCATCACAGTCCTGGTATTACTGCATGCAGGACTAGAATTGGACCTGATCGGTGAAGATGTTCAGGGGTAATCTGTAGTCGGTGCGTGTTGAATATTTGCAATTATAGGCAGATGATGTGTTTAGCATATTTATTGTGTTAGTAAGATTCGTTGTAGGTAAGAGTTCATATGCTGCTCATTTCTTGGTGTACGATTCTTTCTCTTCTATCCATGAAACATCCATAATTTTGACTCCCATTGTGTCAGCCTTATTATAGGCCAAGTATTCAATTGAATTGTATGTTTGGGGATATCCATAGAGGCGAATATGCTTGTCCGTGCCTTGTATGACTCCGTAGGTAATATGTGTAAATGTTCTGTTTGTTGCGGTAGGTCTGTAGTGGTGAAATTCCATCCTGGGTGCTGCAATCAGTGTGGTCCTCGCCATGAATATCTTATTGGTTTCAAGACGAGTCGAAAGTATCATTTGATCAAACAGAGTTCGTATCAGTATATCCATCAGAATGGTTGTTGTCAGTTTCTGGTATCAAGTATAGACAGTAGTTTGATGTAGAGATATCGATGGACTCTGATGGTTGATGTTTTGGTAATCTTTAGTACATTCCGTTTTTGATGCTTTTGTTTCTAATGATTTCATTTTCCAGCTAGGTTTCATATTCTAGATGCTTCCCCCAATACTCGGCAACGTTCAGCTTTATATTGGAATCCAAGGGGGTCGATCTTTGTGAGCATATTTTGTGCCAAATGGTTAAAAAAAAGTAGCAATTATAGCGCTCTGTCTGAGAGTAATTTAGGTGTTGTTTAAGTCAATTTGTTGGAAACCAGGCAGATACGTGCAGGACTCTGAGCTGTTTTCCATGGAGAAATTCGATCAAGCGGTGATGGATTTCCTGGCGGCCACTGACGTCAGGAAGTTCTCGCCCAAGGCTGTGGAGGAGTGAGGTCTTCTGGGGTCATTGGTTCAGCGGTAGGCCATTTCGGTTCCCTTCTTATGTTCCGTTCAATCTTTTTATTGTTTGTTTGCCTGACGAGCGTGAAGTGAGTTGCCTTCCAGCAGTGTTATGTAGAGGTCATCGCTTCTAGCAGCTTACCCATTCGATCTATATCCAAGGCTTATTCTCATTCTCGTCGGAGTGAATATCAATGTTTAGAAACACATACGTAGTGCCGAAGTGCGTAATCTTATTCAAGTTCAGGAGGTTAATATCTTTGTGCCGTAGTCACGATGTTCGGTTCATGCCATACAGGCTGTCTTAAGTGGTGCAATCGTAGTCGTGTATATGCCTTCCAGCAGTATTATGTAGGTGCAGTCGATAATTTTCGGCCTCAGGCCGTCCGAGTTTAGGAACGTGGTGACTATATCTTCATAATCGATACTCTATGCACATCTCTCAACTAGAGAGATGAGATATTGAAAGGTTTTTAGCTTTACCCATAAGAGTATAAGACACACCGAAGTATGTCTGTAGCTCTTCTTACTCGGCGAGTTATGTATCGTACCGATCCATAGGATTGTTTTTATCCTCATAGATATCGCCCTTCTTGGTCATTGCATGTCATTTTTTCTGTGTGTGTATTACGGCTTGTCTATGAAGGTAGGTATTTCATCTGGGTCATTTTCTGGAGCAATGGCCTATCCATACATGTGTGAATTACTGCTTTTCTATGATGGTAGGTATTTCATCTCGGTTCTTTTCTGGAGAAATGGCATATCTATGCATATCTGTATCTGTAGATGATGGTTGCTGTGCCGTGCGCCTTACTGCGTTGGGCTGTTCTGTACATTTGTATAATGCACTTAATTCCTATTTCAACAGTGTATGATGTGACACCAATGGCTCTCAGCCTCATACATGTGAGGAGATTCCAATTGCGATGGGCAAGAGTATCGCCATCGGCCATCATTCATGCGGTGCAGCCGTGAGTTAATGGCTTCCTGCCTTCACTTGTTCCACCGATTGGTGCAGGTATGAGCTTGTGGGGTTTTGGTATAACACTTTCCTGTCCACCCATCCATCATTCTCTACATCTAGTTCTGGACGTGTTTGTAGTGAAGTCCTTCTAGATGAACTTAGAGATGTCACTCTCTGGGGTTGTGGTCCAGCCATGACTCTAATAACGTAGTATTTCATGTATGTAGAATCTCGTATGGTATATCAAATGGTTCCTGGTAGCTATCACGTTCTTTGTCATACAGGACTGTTTTTCTTCCGAACTTGATGGGTGTTTGTCAGTGTATCATCATTGACCAGTATTTATCCGTATCATTCACTCGGCGAAACCATTCGTAAGGCGACAATGTTGAGGCCATAATTCGTATGTAGTGCCGCTGGCTGATAGGACTGATTGGATGGTTTAATTTTTTTGAATCCTGAAATGACTGGTATGTGGCCATGCAATTCATCAACCTGTTATCTAGATGCGACCTGATGGATGTATAGCGTGTATGGTTGTGCCTGGTGTTGGTGCCTTGATCTTGATTTCTAGGATTGTAGGAGACTTCCGGAAAATATAATCTCTGCATATTGACTTTGTAAGTACGAGCGAAACAGTCAATGACGGTAAGGTGGTTGATATAAGTTGACCTTTTGAGATACAGCCGAGATAACTGTACTTGGTTGCTTATGCGCACTTTTGCTCATCCTTTCTTTCTCACATCTTCTCTCTCTCCTTCTTTCTTGCTAGCAGTCAATGATTTTTCAAATGTAACTATGTATCTGGCTGAGTCAATTTAGTTGATGGAGAGGAGTGGCAAATAGAGGTGTGTATAGGGCATGATCTTGGTAGTGATGTATATTATGCTCGGTGATAGGTTGCAGTAACTGTATTGCAGTATTTGTTGTGATCTCTGAGTTCGATGAGCATGGAAATCGTAGTTTCTTATTGATCATGATCATTGTACATATGTTGCGGTTGATGATCCAGATTGCCAGCGCAGTGCTGACATAAAGCTAGTAGTCTGCAATTGTAGCATGTCCGCTTGTGTATTCTCTTCTCCAAGAGTTTTCATTTGACCTGCTGATGATATTTTCAGATTGAGAGTGTTTTATCATTCGATATACATCGGTTGAATAATATTCCATATTGCACGGTGCGGTAGCTTTCGTTGGTGTGACATGTGGGCCATATATATCCGTGTATGAACTTTTGTTTCATTTTGGCCTGTAGGTAGGCGGCGCTCATGCGGGAGTTGAAGTCATTGAGGCCGTCTATCAAAGATTGTATGGCTGCTCGGTGTATGCAGGTGCATCGACAGTGCCATATACAGGCGTTGAGTAATTGTAGGTTTCGTAATGTGGTAGTAGTAGAGTGGCTTCCACCAGCTTTGGAGGTGTGGGAGGTTGGAGAATAAGGGATGTGAAGGTTTCGAGTACACTTCATTGCGAAAGGAGTCAAGTCATTGGATATAGAGCATGCGCCATGCCCAAGTAATCGTTGCGCAGCATGTAAAAATCATACTGTTTGATTCATAGTCATAATAGAAAAGTGGTAGTAGTATAGAGTGTATTCATGTGTAACATTAAGCGTGGTTCAGTCAGATTCTGTAAGATGTCAATAAGGCCATGAATTGCGGCAATTACAATCGTATCATCTCTCCAAGTCTGATGGAGTTGGGAAGTGTAAAGTCTTTGAAGATATCGTAGAAGATGACAGGGAGTTGCCATCGTTTGTTGTGGAGAGAGCGGAGTATGCGATATAGCCGATGCTCGCTTGTAGAGAACTGACTGTTGGGCATCGGTATTGATATTGTTGTCGGCGATACAATGTATATGATGGTGGTATTATTCGCGAGATTGGCTCTGTGGGACCTGGTTGTTCGGTTTGCGTGTGGGAGCATATTGGTAGTAGTATAATGGTGTTGAGTTTGGTACATAGTGTGGGTTATGGTTGTGAACGCTTTTGGAGATCGTAATATCAATAAAGTGGAGTAAAACTCAGATGGTAGCGACCGCCGGGCTCATAACCTGTTACTTTAGTTGTTTGATTGACTATCTACGAGGCCATAAGGGCAAATATATACAGTTTCCCATATATGTATCCGTACCCAGCTCTTCTATCTTTATCGTGCTAAACCTCATAAGCCCGTATTTATCAGTCTTAGTACCACCGAGGCTTCGGCCGAGTTCCATCAGCCCATCAGCCCGTATTCTCCCATCAGCTCATATCAGTCGTAAGCAGGCTGAAGCTGACGTTCTAAGTATACATGCAACAAATAGCAAGTCAATAGTCAGTTAACATCCTAAATCAGTTCTCATGTGTCCTCGCTCAATCCATTACTCACCTATCAGCACGGCGAAGGACTCTCAATGTTTGACTGTCCGGCAGAAGTAACAAATGCGGACACTTAGAACTAAGCGAGGATGTCCATAGGTATGTTGCTATTGGAAAAGTCCTAACAAACTTTTAGGACTAAGAAAAGGAAGGATTGTTGAGACCTGCTCATTCAAATTGATTCTCTAGTGCGGCCAAGGCATATCTAACTCCGTTTCCCCGGTACATCTCCTGTGTGAGCCGGTGTCCCCTTGGTAAATTCCGGGTTCCAGGTAGGGACCAAGCCCGGATCATGGCAACGGGTTTTACCGCACCGGACCAGAGCATTTGGGTAGGTTCCCACCTGAAAACCCACCCTGTGCAAGCCCACTTTTTTTGCTCCAATTAAGTTTTTGAGTTCTGATCGTATCACGACATAATCTATACGTGAATGATGCAGTTTTAGGTTCTCTTTCACCCCCCAGTCTCCGATTCTCAATCTGATGAATATTTGTTGAGTCGCTGTGAAATAAAGCCGAAAATCACGCTAAATCGCGGGTTTTCCACAGCGACTTCACAAATATCGATCCTATCGCAAATTGGAGAATGAGAGATGAAAGAGCGCATAAAATTGCATGTTTAATGTATAGATCATGTCACAATACATTGAGAACTAAAATACTTAATAGGAGTGAAAGTTGAAGGAACCGCAAAATGGAACCACGGCCCGGTTCCAACCCGGCCCAAAACCCGCCGGTTTTAGGTGCGGTTCCAGGTTTGGAACCGATAGATTCAAATTTTGCCGACTCCGGCCATATTGACCATCATCGATACTGATGTTCTTCGGGATCCGCCGGCGGGGCCTCGAGCACCCCGACTGTTCCCCGGGGACATAATGTTCTGCCCGATGAGACCTAGGTAATGCAAATGGCTGTCCCGCATTGGACGACGTTCCCGCCCCAGTCGCCCCGGACGGTTGGAAACCCTGATAATGGTTGATAAGATAGCAATGAATTGCAGCACGTGGGAAATCACCCTAAACTTGGGCTAGGTGATGTAATTGTGAAGCTGGTTAGAGAGTGGTTGTGCGATTAGTACGCAGATAAGCCCGATATGGGAGGAACACGGTATCCAAATAGGGTCAATTGTAACCTGGATTTTGTGCTTTTAAAACTTATTATAGCCGGCTTCTTTTATTATTTCTAACATACGAAGTGCGTAGATGACGTCTCAAGGGTGACTTCTTTAGAAGGAGAGGCTTTGTTTGTTTTGTTTTAATCATACTGTATTCACTCTATTTAGAGTATGACAGACCCCCAATCCCCGACGCCTCCGGGCAAGACGGCTAGATGGCGAAGCTCCGCAGCTGCGGTAACACCGGGAGCGTCACTCCAGGTTTACTCGGTCAAAGTAGTATCCGTACTTAATTCAGGACTGCTTCGAAGGTAGGTTAGGAGCTTCGCTCGGGATGTGGAAATCACTAAAAAATTCTGAACGAAAAGAATAGGCTTTCTCCAATGCGTATATTGTTAAGGCTTGTTCTCCTCGCTGAGAAGGTTGATGTCTTTCTACCCTCAAAGAACCCAAGGTCTTATACCTTCGTCTTCGCTGTAACAAACACTTCTAACTACGCTTTTCTCTTGCGCTCCAGCACCATCGGACCAGCTTCGAACCAATGCCCGTTCCTCCGCAACTACCGTGGCCCTCCATCTCCCGATCCTCTATTGTCTCTATCGTCATTAGATTATAATCAGACAACCACTATCCTTTATAGCATCAACCCCGCGGTTCTCGGCCTTCGGACTAGTGGTATCCTTTCGATCTGATGACCTCCGGACGAATATAAGAGAGTAGCTTCGCTGTCCGGGTTCGGTACAGATTCTTAGGCGTCCAACCGTCGTCAGCTTCTTTGCTGGAGCCATTCAGCTGTGTGCGGACTGTCCGTTTGCTATCGGCACATAATCTTAGGCCTCCGACCGTCGTCAGCTTCTTGGTTGATGCCATTCCGCTGCTTGCCGACTGTCCGTTTGTTATCGGCGATTCTTAGGCCTTCCAATAGTCATCAGCTTCTTGGCCGATGCCATTCCGCCGATTGTTGGCTGTCCGTTTGTTATCGGCGATTGGGAGCGGAAGTGACCGAGACCATTAACTAGCTTTCATTGCATATCAGAGGTGTGGGTGTTCGTTTGCTGGCCATCCAAAAATATTGGCTCTGGCATCCGAGACGAGTGATAGCCGACGACATCCTAATCAGGAGAATTACGAGTGATCGTACATGATCCCGCTGCGAACTGGCTAGGTGTAACTGCTACCCGTCGTCCCCTCTGACAAAAGAAAGCAAACAGTAAAAGGATTGATAAGAATATAAGAAAAAAAACCGAAAAGAAAGACCGCCGAACCAAAGACCGCGAAGAACCATACTCCTCCACTCGCTTGGTGGGAACTTCCCAATGTCAGTAGCCGCCAGAAAGTCCATTACCGCTTGATCGCAATTGTCCATGGAAAATAGCTCAAAACCTGCATGTGCCGGCATCTCCCGCTTTCCAGCACATTGCCTTCCCTGCCGCTTTTCACATTGCTTTCTACTAGTCCATCCACTGGCTGCAGTGGTGAAAGAGGTGCTCCCGCTTCCGGGCTGTCGTTCCTCCGAACCACCAGCACTTGTCATCTTCTCGGTGTCCGCAGCGTTTCAGGTATATTCCTGTGGTCGCCTGTCTGGACTTTAGTCGATACAATTTGGTTGCCAAGGGTTTCACACTTGTTATTGGGATGGGTCTCTTGCTTCCGGCCTTGCCCTTCAGTCTGTAACCAAAGTGCTTGCTGTATTTGTTGGCCTCCCGCTTTGCCTTCACTGCCGAGCATCCCTAGGAGACATCGCAAAACCGTACGAGTCGCTTTCAGGCTCTTTCAGGCTTTGTTTTGTTTGAATCATATTGTATTCGGCCGCTTGCGGCCATGACATAATCTACCCTTTTCCCAGGTACTTCTCCAGTGTGGCCGTCAGGTGTCCTTCTTGTCTCTTGAAGCAAAGTCGTACCCTCCCATTCTCCTCCTCGCTCTTTCAGGCTTTCACTGGCGCAAAAGCGGAACCAGAAGGTGTCAGACGGGGCCTACTTTGAAAGTGCGGCGAACTTTCAGGCTTTCCGCCGGTTTTCGCTGCGTTTTTCCTTTCGTTCAATTTCACTTTCCAGTTTTCGCTAGAATACCATTTCCAACGAAGCTCAGGCCAGCGCACAAAGCTTTAGCTACCGGTGAAGCTTATCTCTAGCCAGCATATGAAGCTTTTGGTAGCAGTGAAGCTCGCTCTAGCCAGCATACGCAAATTTGGCTAGCAGTGAAGTTTAGCTCGAGCCAGCATACGAAGCT
>WHVE01001309.1:0-18605 GCA_015178995.1 Trichophaea hybrida
TATTCCAACGCCAACGGCTCAATAGTGTGTGTCGAATATATCTGCACAGTATGAACAGTATTTCATAGTACAGATATGAATTCCTGCCACATATTGCGTTGCAGTTCCTGGTTGACTGAATTGAGGGATAGAATATGTTCATAAATGCTTTGATGGGGTGGTGGGAGATATTGACAAATTGGCAACATTACTCAATGTCCTTGACAGACTTCAGAATCTCCGATTCAATGATAGCATCAATTGTGTTCCCTGAAATACACAACCATTCACCCAATATGATATACCCAAACAATTCAACACGTTACAGATACTGTATTCACTTATTGGATACTCAAATTACCTTGTTTTCCTGTAATCGACGAAAAACTGCTCCATTCAATGGTACATGGTTCTGTTTATTTTTGATAACGATCAAGATATCATGTATGTGGTCAACTACTTCCCATTTGATTACATCTTACAGGATAATAATCATCATATCTTGGAATACAGCTGGTGTGTTTGCCAATGTGAACAGAAGAATGAGCTATGTATAATGTCCATATCTTGAACAAAATGTCATAGTCCATTCATCAACAAGTTCATTTGAAATGAGATAACACTGTGCCTTTAAATTGATCTTAGTGACAATGTTGAATCCAGCAACCCTGACTCTAAGTTTGATCACAAGTGGCAATGGTTGGGTTATATAATTGTTACCCAATTGTGTTCTGCGTTGTCCACCCACAGACATATGCCCCTTCCGTCCAGCTCTGGAACAACATGTATAGGTCGACCAATGTTGCACTTGATATCAGAGCTGACATGTATGCAGTGGGGTCATGTACGATGACCTGAAAATTCCCTGATTAGACGTGACCAGCCAATAATCGTCTTGGATGTCAGAGCCAATCCTTTCGGATGGCTAGCAAAAAACCCCTACACTACCAATAAACATTGACGGCAAGATAATCGCCCCAGTTGCTTCTACCCCAAATCGCCGATAACAATCAGGCCGCCAATATGCAGCTGAATGGCATCATCCAAGAAGCTGACGCATATCACGAGCAAACAGACATTTGGCAAACAAGTCATTGGCGCCAGCAATAAGTCTAGGACCTAAGCATACGTGCGCAGTCTGAACAGCCAAGCTGGTCTCTATCAAAATAAGTCCATTTGTTAGGCGGTCATCACATTGAAAGGATACCACTTGTCCGGAGATTCAGGCCCGTGAGCTTAACATTTCAATGGATACCGATGGTCTGATTATGATCCGATGACGATGAAGACCACTGAGGCTCGAGAGATGGTAGCCATGGTAGTTGCGAAAGAAACGAGCATTGGTTCGAAGGAGGTTCAATGGCTGTTACAGTGCTGGAGCTCGAGAGACAAGCATAGATAGCAGTATTTGTTAGAGTGAGGATGAAGGTATACAGACATTGGGTTCTTCGAGGGTAGAAAGGCATCAACCTCCCAGCAAGGAGGACAAGTATTGACAATATTTGCTATGAAAATTTACTCTTTTCGTTGATAATGTTCTTGTGATTTTACATCTCGAGCGAACCATCTAATGTACCACTGAGGCAAGCCCCAATGCGGTATAGATAATACATTGTCCGGGTAAACCTCGAGCACAGATTCCGGCGATACATTATATTTTTTGCAAAGTAACACTTGCGCGGAAGGTATTCTTTCTACCCGCACCAATACATCACCCAACCTTGTGGCCATACAACTCCAAGTGCCACTGTCGAGTATACTTCTTCAATGTAGCTGGAATTCCATCGCAGCATGCGGAACCTGAACCCCTCAACTTCTTCGATAGCATTGCTGCTTATCCAAATGAAGTCAAAGCACCTGCTGGGGATAACATTTGTGACGCATCTGATATGCCCTATCTGTGGTACTTCTACTGGACGGACGCAGTCAGCAAAGGAGGAGATCGATGTAATGTAGATCCAGTCTTCACTGATCATTGGAGAGAATAACAGGGCTTGCACATTGATTGCAAAGATCAGGAAGTATGTGATTGCGAACACAACTGCCAAGGAACCCAAATCACAATTGGAAGAACAGCAGCCGCTCTATCAAACATGATTACAGCCATTTACCATTGGAATTGGAAATGAATTCAGACGAAATAGCACCCTTATTTCGTTACCTATCCCCACGTGGCTGGTCCATAATTGTATACACCTCTAACTAGTGTTAGCAACGGTCCCAAATTACGGGTTCAGTCCAGTTCCGGGTTCGGAACCGCACTAAACCTGAACCGTAAATAATTTCCGGTTTCAAACCCGGAACCGAACCGAACCCGCCGGGTTTTGGCGGGTTCCACCTCTAAAACTCTCGCTCCAATTAAGTATTTGAGTTCTCATTGGATCGCGAAATGTTCTATACGTAGATGATGCAGGTTTTGACGCTGTTTTACCTCCCGGTCTCCGATTTGCGATACGAGTAGTATTCGTTGAGTCGCTGTGAAATAAAGCTGAAAATGCGGCCAAAATCGACTGTTTTTCGCAGCGACTCAACGAATACTGATCGCATCGCAAATCAGAGAGCGGGAGGTTGAAGAGCGTCTAAAACTGCATAATATACATATAGAACATGTCGCGATCCAATCAGAACTCAAATACTTAATTTGAGCAGAAAATATGGTATTATTGGGGCCGATGAAAAATGAGGCTCTGCTGCAGGTGAAACCTGCCAAAACCCGGCGGGTTTCGGTTCGGTTCCGGGTTGGAACCGCTTGTGATTAGGCGGTTCGGTTTCTTGGCGGTTTCATAACCGGACCGGGGTCCTCGGTTCCGGTTCCAACCAGGACCGGAGCCGGGTAACCCGGAACCGTTGCTAACACTACCTCCAACGCACATAATGCGCAATCGGTAGAACAGCAGGAACAATGTAAAGTTCAATTCCTCTCCGTTCACACGACACCTGTTCAACGATGATTCGTTCTTCTATAGTGGTCGGAGCAGACACCAGAATGACGGATGAGTACATAGTGGTTCAACAAGACAATGCGTTGATTCTGACCACCGATAAGGATATGTAAGTGACTCGATACCAGCCCATCACGAGCAAACAATTCCGGACTAGGTTATGCAGCTTTCAAATGAAATCACCATGAAGTTCAGACAAATGGACTCCCTCATTCAGGAAGCAAGGAACAAAAATAACGAGATACAAACGGCCCTGTGAGAATTGACCACAGCTTACACAGGTTTCATCATGAGGCAAAACGAGATATAATATGCCATTTGTCAGTGGGTATGGAAATTAGACAGGGCTCAAATCAAGAAGCATTCGGACATAGTCATCCAATCCCAATTGTTTGCCGCTAATGTCTAAGTGGCCATTGTTCAAATTCAGTCCCAATCCACCGAAGCCAACGAAGAGCTATGGTGAGCCCTCAGTGAGCATATTCAATGTTCGGGATATGCCCGGGAAACCTATTCATCTCTGCTCAATAATTGGGAATGAGCCCAATAACGCCAAGCTCCTTAAGTGCATACCCAATTCCAGGAGCAGTCGGAAGTTCAGATGAAAGCCTGAGAAGATGGCAATCATATATCTGGGCTATACGCCAAGTTTCGTCAGCAATCGAAAAGAATATAGCAGGAAGCACTAACCCAGGCGGACAACGAAGAGCAGGAGAAGAAGTCGGCAGCACAAGTGATCAAGAAGATTTTGATCGGAAATTCCAAGAATTCACTAGGGCTTTGCAGATGAAGTTCACAGATGAAAGAACGAAGAGATCAGTATGCTCACTGGCCCGGTTAAAATTGATACCAAAAGAATTGATTACCCAGCCCATTGAGCAGGGATTCCGCCTTCAATATACTGTAAGTGATAGTGATGGAATATGGATCACAAGGGCTGAAACTAGAGAACGAAATGCTAATGGAGACGGCGGAGGAGGCGATGGAGCAGACACTCTGGGAGACTCCGAGACTTCTAGCCCCAGCACGAGAAGCTCCAGCTCTTCTGATGGTGGAGATGATGTTCTTCCACCACTTCCACCACCATGACGAATGGATTTCAGTGAACTACCTGTACTACAACCACAAATAATACATTACCCACCAATACATCGGAATTCACCCAAGAAACAGAGAATTGAGGTTCCCAACAAGTTCATGGAAGATCCAAAGAACAGGTCAGAATCCTACCACCACTGTTTCACCTGGATTGAGGGCAATCTTGGGTACTTCAAACACGAGTATAACGATGACGACAATGAAATCAACTTCGTTGGAGGTATCTTTCGTGAAAAGTGTTGGCCTGGTACAGTAACCGAGCCAAACAGCTTAGGAGGCATTTTCAGGTTGACACATGGTCAGCATTCATCAGCGCTATCGAGGGAAAATTCATTCACCCAGAAAAAGATACAGAATGACTCAAAAAAATGGAGAAATTGTAGTTCAACTGGAATATCTGGGACTACATTGTGAAGTTGGAGGATATAAACTACCATGTGTGCTTATCAGGGATTGCATGGCGATAGGCCTGACACGGCGGATTCAACAAATGAATCAAGAATCGCATATCAATTTCGAAGAATTCACCACACATTGACGCAGTATAGGAATTTCTTCTCCAACATGTTGGCCGTGCATATGTGAGATAGCAGCAAGAAATGCACCAACACAATGATTTCAATTCCAAAGAGAAAATGAACAATATAAGAAAGCATGATGATGATAGTGACAAGGGAAATCCAGGAAAGAAGAACTTCGAAAATGGTTCGGACTGAAAGAAACCACGAACAGAGTAGATGCGTCCTATGCCAGTAAATATGAACAAAGGCTAAGCCCTGAAATGTATTCTGCAATCATTGCTGAAAGCGAGAGCGAAACACAACGGGTGCAAGTGCTGCAATTCTTGAGAGCATGGATGGGTATTCCATAAGAATGCGATCAGGATCTCTTGCACTCAGAAGAGGAAGAAGTATATGAAGTCTAACATTGAAACCCCCGAAGTAACCACCTCTGCTTCAAAGGTCAAGCCCAGTGGTCTGGCTGACTAAATTACGAACCAGGCAGCATCATGGGGAACAAGCGTGTTTTACGTTGTTGACTCCGTCTGTATGGTGATTGACGGATGAAACAAGTTCTCTCATTATTTGGTGGTTGTATGGGATAGTGGTCTGTTCAATGGGTTTTTGCTGTAAAGACACCTGCGGTTTTGATATTTATTGGTACTGACATTCATATTTCTTTGATATTGAATGGGTACAGATATCTGTGTTTCTTTTGGGTTTTCATTTGGGTTTTACCAATGCGGTCATTGGAATCATAGCTTTCGATATTCAATATACTTTTGTTTCTGCTGTTTAACAAATGATGTCTGAGGATTAGTTCAATACTGTATATATGTTTGTCATATATCGTCCAAGCCTGCCTAGTGACGAAACGAATACCAATTGAGCATAACCAAACAACCCTCATTTACTTACGCATCAATAAAAATGAGTGTTGGGAACGATCCGAATCAGTTGGTATCGCCTCAAACAGATAAAGGATTCGATTCAAGTTTGATCTGAGATTTAGGAATAACCTCCGGTTCGTCACAAACCGGATCACAAACAAATGAATTTTGAACAAATAGACGTAAGCGAGTTCTTGTTCGATCGGTTCGAATTTTGTCTCATTTTGTAGCGCCTGAAGTTATCTACCTGAAGTAAAACATCCGGCCAATTGGACAAGAACTTGCAGATTTATGTTTGCTCGAAATTCATGGTTGAATTTGGTGGAGATTGAAAACAAATCTTGGCAAGAATTCGGTTTGAATGAATCAAACCGATTTGTCAATTCTCACCAATCCCTACGGTCGTTGCCAACACTAATCACAACCCTGACCCATCTTGGCCAGAGCTGTGTTACAAAGATGTTCAATATGGTTGTCAACAGAAACGATAGAAAACGCAATGCTGCGGCCAGCGCTCCTGAACCTGTATTCAAGGAATCCACACAGTCACTACCTGAACCAAAGACAGGTTCAAGACCCACACGATGCATGTTTGCAAGCTGTCGAGATGAGAAGAACGGCCCTGTGAGGGTTCTTTTGGATACTGGGTGTGATACAACTATGATGTTGAAGGAGTAGTCCAATTCACATGGTGTTCTCTTAGTGACCCAAACAGAAGCAACAATAGTTGGAATCTTTAATGGCACATATATAGAAGGATCAGGTTGGCAGTATACCTTCCCCATTACTCTGTGGTATGAATCGCATGATACCAAACCAATCAATAAATTCGTCCAATAGAGCATTCGTCTGATTTCATGTTTCTTTAATGGTGGATCGACAAGCATAGAGTGCTCAGTGGAGTTGAACATGAAAATGATATGTTCCAGTGTACATTGAAACACTGCCATCAGCACTGCACAATGAGCGCTGTATCCTCGTTCTCAATCGAATAGCACATTGGATTCTATAGTTTCGTATTGATCCTTGATGGATGGAGATGATTTGTTCAATGCATGTGAATGTGGCACATGAAGTTGACAAGCGAATACAATGGCAAGACTGAGACTTCAAAATATTATAATCCGGAGAAAGTGCCCATTCTCTTCCGCCGCATTGATCCCATGTTCTTGCCATTAACATGAAATGTGGAAACTAACCTTCATTGGGTACCATCAACGCTGTTTAAAAGAAGGTGCGTTCGGTCTTCAAAGAATATCCCGACGAAATACAAGATTCTGTGAAGATTTGCCCAAGCAAGTCACTGGCGTGTCCACCTATACTCTTCGTGCCAACGCCACACAGAAGAGGCATGAGACTGTGGGTATATTGCAGAGGTCCAAAGCGTGTAACAATTATGAACCGATACCCATTGCTGCTTATAAATGAACGTCGAGACAGGGTTGCGTGATTGAGAATATTCAACAAGATTGATTTCAAGTCAGGCCACCACATGATTCGAATTTCCCACGGTGATTGATGGAAAACTGCATTTCATACAAGAAATAGACCATATGAATACCTGGTTATGTCAATCAGTGTACTGAATGCGCCAGCAACATTCCAGGACATAATCAACGAGATTCTGCAAGATCAAATCGATCATGGAGTAGCAGACTATATAAATGATATCCCCAACTATTCAGAAAACGAAGAAGAGCAGTTGCGATTCACTCAAGAAGTCCTTTGTCAATTACAAGAAAACAAATTGGCCATAGCACCCGAAAATTGCGAATGGAACCATAAGCAAGTCGAGGTCCTTGAGTATCTCATATTGGGATCAGGTGTCAGCAGGTCAAACGACAATGTGGATACTATTTGTTAATGGGACACTCCGAATTTCACAAGGACGTCCAGCCTTTCCTCAGATTTTCCAACGGCGATTGACGCTACTTTGCTAGATTTTCAACAATATGACATGCATTGATTGAATTAACCAAGAGAAATAATGAACAGTATGAGTGGACAGCAAATCTTCAATATCCAATAGCCTGCAATGGGCTACAGCAGCCCTTTACAGAGGCTCTGATATTATGACATTTCAAGGGTTTTTGGCCTGTGGTTATTTGGACTGCCACAAGTGATTTTGCAATCAGCACAGAAGTCTCCTAAGTCATCATTGGGTGACTACACCTCATTTTCTTTCACTGTTGAAACATGGATAAAGCAAAAATCAACTGCAAAAGCTACAACAAAGAAATACTTGGGATTGTATCTATGTTCAAAGAGTGGAAACGATATCCCGAAGGAGCACCTCATCGAATCTGGTTGTTTACTGATCACAAGAATCTCGAATACTTAATATCTACTAATATCTTGAAGCAATGCCAAGCCCACTGGGCTCAAGAGTTGGCAGGTTATAATTTTGACATATTCTACTGACTCGGTAGTGCAAATTGGGTACCGGATGAATTATAAAGACCTTCGGAGTACCACCCGAAACAAGCGGGAGATAATCTCGAAGCGCACATAAACCAATCTATCAACCATGATCTGAGACCTGATCAGTTCGTAACTTATCAAGGAGAAATAGCACAAGTAACAGCGATCAGGTCACAAGGTAAACCGATTGCCATATCTTCTTCAGAGTTGAGAGCAATTCCAGTCTTCATGTTCAATTCATGGCTGTGAGTAGAAGTAGTCAACGGCCCGAACATCGATGCTGCATGGGAAGATAAGAACACCTGAGCTATGGAAGGTAACTCAAACCCGAATATCTCGTTAAAAGACGAAGCCTTCCATTTCAATGGCAGACTGTGGATCTCCGACGATCTGCAGTTGAAGAAACAGATGTTGGAAGCGGAGCACAATTCGAATAGGTCTGGAACCATGTGGCAGCATATGACAATCAATATGGTCAAACAAAATATCTTTTGACAGGAAAGGGTGAAATTCATTCAAGATTACGTTCACTCATGCCCTGTGTGCAAAAGCAATTCAGGAGCTCGCCACGCTCCCTGTGGAATCTTACAACCACTGGAATAAACCGACTGACAGTGCGATTCGATTTCCATGCCCTGCATTATCCAATTACCGGTATCACACAGATCGGCATCGGTTGTGTAATTGTCAATCAATTGACGAAATCGTCTCGCATCAATCTTATTAAGACGCTGAAACAACCGCTTCAGACATGATCAAAATCTTCTGGAAAAAAGAATGGAGATTTAATGGTCTACCAGCCAATATAGGGTCAGATCGGGACTCTAGGGGCGCCTCTTCGTTTTGGTCCTCGTTGACCAAAACCCTTGATATCGGATGAACGATGTCTTCACAATTCCAGACTCAAATGCATGGGGAAACAGCAACAGTCAACGCAACGCTGGAATGCTATCTGCGCAATTATGGTAACTACGAACAGGATAACCGGACCGAGATGTTACAAATGGCAGATTATGCTTCTAATGACTCTCTCACCACCGCTAGGGATGTGTCACCGTTCTTTGCAAGGATTGGGTTTCAACCTCACACAAATTGGCCCATCGAAGCAGATGCAAACAATCCGGCATCTAGGATCTATGTTCACTGGATGTCCAGCATGCAAACACTCTGCTGTAAAGGCTTGGAGTTGGCACTGGAGATAATGGAGATGTACGATGACTGGCATGCTAAGGAACATCCGAATTATTTGGTCGGCAATCAAGTTATGTTCAATGGGAAGAATCTCAAAACTGCGAAGTATTCAGTTGGCGATCTTGTTATGCCACATGGAAAGATCCTCAAATCTTGAACACCATCTAGGAAACTAGATATGAAAGTTCATGGACCTTTCCAGGTTTCGAAGGTACTCTCGCCCTGTGCTATAACGCTTGAATTATTGAATCGATAGCGTATTCACAATGCCTTCTACATATCACATTTCGAACCTTATTGACTCGCCACCAACCCCATGAGATCTACACCGGATCGTAATTACAAAGCAAGTGAGCCTGGTTTCGATGTGGATGATTATCAGTACTAAACCGGCTATTCAGTTCAGGATGTATTAGGCAGCTAGAACAGCAAGGAACGGAAACAGGTTTTATGTCAGGCCAAGTGGAAGGGATATCCGGAAGAAGCAGATTGGACTGAGAAACCTTATGAGAACTTCAATGACAAGAAACTGTTAATGGAGTATCAAAAACAGAATCCTTTGGCCGCGAAGAATAATATCATCAAACGATTGAGCGTGTACCTCTTCCCCACGAATGGTTTTCAACAGCTAACAAGACAGCTGAAGAAGGAATTGGTTATTGGGTACAAGGTGTAGGAGGGTACAGCCGTGTACGGCCTCGTATAGAATAATAAGAGTTAATACTGCTGCACATGTGGATATTTGAATATAGTACAGTCCTATGTATATGTACGATTATCGCTGGAGTGCAATTGCACATCCGCGAAGTGACTATATCCAGGGCAGTTACCGGGTCGTCATTACATCATTCTCCTCCATAGCTGCAGACCCCCTTGGCTGCCATACGCCTACCCGAGATAAGCAAGAAAGTAGTACAGATCCAGACACGTACGCCATTGTACAGCCTCATAAATCCCGCTAGCAATTGGAACCGCTCAAGGGTGACCTTTTTGTGGATCCGGCGCACAGCGAAACTCGACCTGCAGTGGTATGTGGTAACAATCCGTGCCGACACTATTTGTACCAGGCCGAGAGCCAACAAGATGGGAAGAAAAGTGAACAGAAGTATAAAGAAGGAAATGTCGAATTGAACCTGATTCCTCCAGATCCACATCTCTGAATCCCAGTCTGCAAATCCAAACCCACTGCTGAAGTAGACATCGATCCAAATCTATATTTCAGAATATCAAAGTGAAGTTCGAATTTCTTTGAATCCAAGCCATTGCTCCAGGTAGTTCTGACTGGGAGAAGCTTATGCCGTCATTGGTTTCTGCCATTGTGCGATCGTCTATAATATATTCGTTGAGGCGTTTCAGAATCTCCAGGTTGGCTACCGTGGCCAAAGACATGTCTCGCAGGCTGATAGCCTCTGATTCATCTCCGAATAATATCCACAACAGTTAATTGACTTCAATGGGTATATCCATCTTGATTACAGCTGCTGAACCTCAGACCATGCTCCCATCGGCTCAAGGTGCAGCTATGATCCGAGTACACCATCAAGTAAACCATCGAGTGTGCATTCAAGCCCATGGTTCCGAGCATCCAAGGCCACTTCTGTTGCGGGACACCAAGCCCACCGCAAGGGCATGCCTATATGTATTCTCAAGTTCACTTCCATCTTTCCAAATCAGAACATCCAAGCTCAAGTCAGATCTTGTTGGTGACAACCTCTTCAATTGGCATTGATTGTATTTAGGTTGACTTGTATATCGCATATCCGGATCTTCTTCATCTTTGACTTTTCATTGCCATTCAGCTTCAGGTCCAATGGTGGCTGGTTGATTTCTGTTGACTTCCTCCAGCCCTCAGTGGCAGTAGTCATACATGAATCGACATGCATTCATATGTGCACTTTCAAATTGCGTTATCTATCTTCATAGTGTGCCATAAACGGTCTTACTCACAATGTTACTCTGTATGCTTCCGCCTCAGTTGCATCAAGGCATCAATTCTCGGTTGCTCATGCCATTGACCTCCCAATTTGTTGATAAATCTAATCCGTAACAATCCCATATGAAGATCTTACTTGCCATGCAATTGCAGTGCTGTTGCTCTCTGGGAAACTCTAGGAAGCTTGCATCACCGCAGTCTCATATAGTAGATCAACAGCCTAAGCTCACTTTCCATCCCGACGATTCTAACTTTCAAGCTTGTCATTTGAAGATCATACTGACTATGACAATGTTCTCCAGCACCATCGCATATTTGCAACATAAGTGTATATCGTAGCTTCGTACATCCAACCTGGAGCTTCTGCTTCCATCCTCTTCATCCAATGTAGGTGCGCTTCAATCATGCTGCATAGTCCGATGAGGTGCATATTCCATGCTGCATCATGATCCATTTCTCCAACCTCAATCATCTCTTTGCCGCTGGCGTACCTCATCTGATAAGTTTGGGCCACCATCTAATCTGCTCGGAGAGTTCGATGCATCTCCTCAAGACCGATTTCCATGGTCTCATAGATATCTCTGTACATAATTGACGTCTTGATATTGACATAGTCGTAGACTCGATCATTCTTTATGCCATTTGATTTAGCCTTGTAAATAATCCATATACTGATAGTCTTGAAAACCACACTGAATGTTGTTCCATGATCACTCCAATTTGTATAATATCTGTGATCCAGTATCTATCTTGACTGGATGTCGTTCAGCCATCGGTAGCCGCATCGGTAGGCTTAATTTATGTAATGAATACTTGGTGTCGTAATTGTCGACGTCTCTTGTGTACATCCCCACAACGCTGCGTCTGGTGCCATCAGTCATTGCATTAGGGGTTGTTCAAGCATATCCGCTACGGTTAGCCCTCTCATTGTGTTGTTAGCTCCTCAAAGACTCCAATCCCGATGTTGTTCTTCGTATGAATTTTAGGGTAGATCGTAATACCTCCCATTCATCAGCAAAGTCAATCGTCCGGTCCCGGAAGCCCCGGGACCCTCCAGAGGTTGCGGAGGTTGATTTTGAATGACGCACTCTGCAGAACCTCCGGGAGTCCTCCGGGACCGGTGAATGCAGCCTCAGCACACTCCCTTGTTCTCCCGGAGGCCTTGAAGCTGCTCCGGGAGATTCCTGTATCGCAAAAGTGTACTCCGTAGCCACTTCTGATGCCTCTAAGGGTGCTCCGGGAGATTCCTGTATCGCAATAGTGTACTCCGTAACCACTTCTGATGCCACTAAGGGTGCTCCGGGAGATTCCCGAAGCGCAGCAAAGTCCTCCGTGGCTGCTTCTGAGCTCTCTGTGGAGCTCCGGTACGTTCTAGGATCACTCAGGAGCACCTGGATCTATTTCTTCATTTCCAGATGGAATCATGGTGTGTCACCCATTTTCAGATGCGCCTGTAGCATCGCATACATCTTTGGCATTCATCTACTGCAGCCTGCCGCTATCAACTAAAACAACATATATCCACGCTGCGCCCCAGCAGCACCTCGACACGACCTTGACAAAAGAAACACAACCCCCGGGAAACACAACCCGAGAAACACAACACCCGAGAAACAGACTCTCACTTGAACACAGCTGCCAGGTCCTCCGTTTCCTCCCCTGCTGCATCTGGTGCTACATAACGGGTCGAGTGCTCGGCAGAGCTTGCAATTCTTGCGTCCATATAGCTGCCCATATGCTCAATGATGGCCGCCTGGCGACCAGGACCAATGGAATTCCAGTGTCTCCGGCATCTATCGTACAAGGCTATATCAAACGTTAGTAGCCGTTAATTATAGGATCGAGGGGGTACACTGACGGCTGAATATCTCCCTGCGGAAGTCCTGAGAGGGTTCGCTCTTCGTTCCTTTCTCGTAGTCCCTCAAGGCGCAGTTGAGTGCGGTCGCAGCCAAGCAAATCAATTGGGGAGTCACTCGCTTGTCCCAAAATTTGTTGCAATGCTCTTGTCTGCCAAGGTAGGTGTTGGAAGCGAAGAAGTGAGCAAAGATCAGCGCGGCGGGCTCGCTTCTCACAAACCACCGGACTTCCTTCGTACCGTTCGGGAGATCTTCCCATTTCCCAATCCAAGAGTCATCATTCAGCAAAGCGGCAACCTGCTGTAGACATAGAAGCTTCTCTTCTATCTTCAACGAGTACCGTGAAGTCACCATAAGCCTCGCTGTAGCGACTAGTCGACCCCGCATACCACTGATTTTCCCCCGCAACTGTATTGCATTGATCATTAGTATTATCAAACTTTGAAACCCGGAGAATACTTCGGAAACTCACAATTCCACGTCTCAGGGCATCGATGTGCTCACTGGGTCCACCGGGGTGCTCCCACACGTGTTGCATGCCGTTGAGTGCGCCAACAGCTCTCTGTTGGACGGCCATGGCGTCAAGGGCTTCATCCCATGCTTTATCACAAATGTCCAATTCGTCCTCTTGAGAGGCCGGCCAGGGGTTTTCAGTATACAGAACAGATTTCAAGAAGTCCTTTGCTAAATCGAAAGCTGCTTTGTTATGGAGTGGCACCTTGCTATCCTTGTTGCTCTTCGTCCCCGACGCACCTTCAATAGGTGGAGGGGCAGCTAAGGAATCCCAACTCCTTGCAGGCCGCCGTCTGGCATGGTTCACTGGAACGAGGGACGTCGTATCTTGGCTAGGAGATCGAGGCGGAGTGCCTTGAGGTGATTGTGAGCGCGTCGTCAACCGAGAACGGTCTCCATTGGTGCTCCCGAGGTTTGATTTGGATTTCTTTCTTTGGAGTCGGTCAGTCGCCTGGACGGTATCTGAGCGAGCCCTTTTCGGGCCTTTTGAGCCTGTGTTGCGACTGCGTCTATTCCGTTCATGAGTTGACAGTAGCTCGTCATCATCATAGTCCGAACCGGTGGTGGGATAGTCGTCCTGCTCTCGGTGTTCATCATCGTCTTCTTCGACATCGTCCAGTTCATTCCGGTGGCCCTGAAGGTTAGCTTGATACAAATTAGGGATTCATCTGGCCTTACATGTCTGGGAACGCGTAGAGAACCTTTTTGACTGGCCGTCCTTGCTGAGCGCTCAAAATCTCGCTCTTGAGAAGCGGTAAAGTTAGGACGTTGCGAGGCCATAGGTGATGAGAATATATCCAAATGTGATTTGAGAAGAAGAGGTCCGAATAAAGCTCAGGTGCACCTGGAGAACCTCTTTTTTCTTATAGGAAACTGAAGGTGACACAGTGGTTCGCATCGAAGGGACAACCTGTTCATTCCCACTGAAGTTGAGGAGCACCTGAGCTGCTAATCCGTACAATGAGTTCAGGGATCTGTCAGTGAGACGAATGGGTATTCGGGCTTCAGGACTGCTTACCATTGTGAGGTGGCTAGATTCAGACTCAGACGTGGTTGAGCTAGATGCAAAAGCCCATGCTCTGCATCAGAGTTTTGGGGAGTGCCTGAGCTGCTGATATCTGCTATGTCGCCTGTTATCATAGCCGACCAACCACACGGATTGGTCTGGATACGCGAGAGCTACCGGTGTTCTTACCGTTGGGATACCGGTGCTTCGCATTCCGTTTTGGCTTCAACATTGCCCCAGGAAATCTCTGCCTTCAATCGACCTCGAATGTGTCCAATACCCTGCCATAAGAGTAGCTGCACTCGAACGATTGACGCTTTCGTTTTCGTTTTCGTTGAACGTTAAGCACTGGGTTGTGTGGTGCCGTGCTCAGTAGCTCGACATGTTCGAGCACGAGCAGCACAAAGTCGGCAGGCTCGGTTCGACTAACCAGAGCTCTAATAGGCGAACCGGAATGAATCATCTTAGTTAGCGGTCGATAGTCCTCTCTATCAATCTGCAGGAAGTGCTGCTTCAGGATCCCGCTGCCGCCGTGATCGTGCTGGGCAAAGTCGCATTCCGTGTCGTGGGACAGCATCGGAATCCGAGATGCACCCCTTGGGCAGTTTCCGTTGCTCAAAATTGGGAACCCGCAGCGATCGAACTTATGCAGTACTGCGCCGCAGCTATATGCAATCTCAAGGTGAATGCACATAGTATCTTCTGTAGTGTGAATCGTGTCTATCCAGATTACAGTCAGTTCACCTGCAGACAAGATCCGGTGGGGGAAAGCGTTCACCGAATGGTAGATAGAATAGGGGGTTTTGGTCCAGGTGGAGCTGTGATGATTCGAATGGCAGGCAGGCGGGTTAAGCTGTAGGTGTGCAGAGATGATAAAAAGGGGCGAGATGGAATGGAGCAGAAGGGACAAAAACATCATGTTATGTTGGCGGTTGCCAGGGGGATGCTCCAGGGCGCACCTAACTCCCATTCGGAAAAATCGAGTGACTATCAGCTGGTATGATGTCGAACCTAAGCATCTATTCTCACTCGATCTTTGCATACTCTGGAAGCTTGAGCTGGAGCTCAGTCTGTCGCAAAAGCTTGGGCGGGCCGAGCGCACATATGAATCATTGCTAGTACCGCTTTGGAAGCTGAAAGCGTCGGCAGAGCTTAGTCTCGGTTTGTGGTAGATGCACCGGGGATAGCGTGGGAAATTAGGATCGAATGTATTGCTATTTCGAGTACGATCCGAACCGCCTTCGCTTTCTATTTCTGGTTTTGGGCAAGCAAGTTTCACCTGACAGCTCGACCACTCCCTCGACCACCACCATGAGTAATTCTTCACAACTGCATTCTGTTTCTCACGTGATATCAAGTGGATATACCTTAACCCAAAGCCATCGATTCTCTAACATCTAGACCTAGTGACACATGAGAGATAATAGAGATACAGAAAATCTAGCCCATTTTGAAGAAGAAACCCAGTAAATACCCCCACCCGAACTCCGTACAACCACAAAGAATACTCCCAGATGCACCCCAGCAAATCAAAAAAACATTCTAAACGACCCATCAATGAAATTCCAAACTCAAGCGCACCTAGAAACACCCGAGCAGCTATTCCGATTGCGACAACATCCCAGCCTGAATGGCAGTTTCCTCAATGCGTGTTTTGAGAACGTTGTAGACGTCCTCCTTGCTTATCATCGGACGATTCATCAGTCCATGCAAAACACGTAGCTGAGTAGTACCATTGACCATATGGAGCGCAGTCACTCTATCATCGAAGCCGTTTGGACCAGTGTTGACAAGCCAGGTGTGAGGCTTACGCATCTGACCCAGTCGCACAATCCGTCCAAAAGCTTGCCGCTGCTCGTTGAGAACCCAAGGCTTCTGAAGAATCACTGCATGATTGGCAGCCACGAGGTTGAGCCCAGTACCCCCAATCTTGGTGGTGGTAATGAAGACGGAGCACCAGGGGGAATTCTGGAAATCGCTCATAACTTCGCTGCGCCTGTCGGCGGAATCTTCGGAGACCATGCGAATGACCTGGATGTCATGGTTGAAATGGCGATGAATCCACCATGCCACATGGCGAACCTGGCCTGGCAAAGGACAAAACAGTACAGCCTTCTGAGGAAGCGGTGAAAGGACAGGAGAGCCTGTACTAGGCTGGTCATCCATCTCAGGAACAGTCGCCGAACCGCTGATCAACTCAGGGAGGAAAGATTCTCGGAGCCATCTGAAAATCGGTCCCTCCACAAAACTGCTGGCATCCCACTCTTCCTTCCAACTGCCATCGGCAAAACGATCACCTTCTTGCTCCAACGGTAGCGAAAAGCAAGCAAGCTGCCAGCGATGAATCCGCCAGGCGATCCCATGCTCGCCTTCATGCTTCTGCCTCTTGAGTCGGGTGGCAACATCATTGAGCTGCTTCTGTTCTTCCTGAGACCACTCCAGCGCGACTGGATGGAAATCCTCCGATGGGATGTAAACCAGGGGGGCACCTGAAGCCAGCCGCGACTCTGTCCATCGGCGGATTGTCCATGGGTGAGCGACTTCGGTCATCACAGAGGCAGCTTCCTGCTGAGTTTCAGAGGAACCTCCCTTGTTGACGGCGGTTTGAAGGGCGGTGATCGCTGACATTAAAGCCTCGGGACCATGTTCTTCTACCGCTCGCTCATTCTCAGGCACATCTGGAATCGTGAACAGCCACCGAGTCGTGTTTCCCCAGTCCTTCAGTGAGTGGTAGGCCGGCGTTGCGGTAACTTGCACTTTGAAACCAATTTGGGCTTCAGATGCAACGGACCAACCCTTAGACTTCGGACCTTTGAAGCGGTGCGCCTCATCGAAGATTCCCCACGACCACTGGCAGTTCGTAAGCTGGCGAACTGTGTCGTTCTCATTTCTTTGCGCCCGGCTCGTGAACGTATCGTAGGTGATCACGTGGATGTCCCACCGTCTCTCGGGATGTTCCACACAGAAATTGAGGTGTGCGTGACTCAGGTCGCCAGCATCTTCTGCGCAGAGATCGCGCACCGAAAACGGAGTCCCTTTCGTGATGGTATTGATTGCACCGATGAATGTCGCTCGGACACTTGGGAGCACCACACATAGTACCGGATTCCATGGCGGGAGGTCAGTTGTCGGCTTATCATCAAGCAACTGGAGAAGACGACGAGGAACAGGGTTAGGGTGAGTGCAAGGGTACCATTGCTTCTGGACAGCGCTGAGGGTTGAGAAGCCCGTTTCCACCGCCTGACACCATCCGCCAAGCGAGAGGTTAAAGAGCACCGGAAGTTGTGTTTCATGGTGATTTGTCACATCCTCCGCAATTGACTTGGCATAAAGAGCCGCAGCTAAGACGGTGAAAGTCTTCCCAAGTCCCATTTCATCAGCCAGGAGCGCCCCAGGAAGGTCCACATCGAAGATCCATCTCCGCACAATGAACCAAATCGCCCAGATCTGGTGTGCAAGAAATCTTACTTCTGGAAATTGCTTCAAGGTGTACTTTGGCCCTCGAATGGCATCCGCATGTGAATCTCCGCGTGGCACAGCACCGAGTAATGCAACTGCTTCTTCAAGACACTCGTGCTCGAAGGTGTTGTTGATAGTGGCCATGAGAGCATCATCTAAAACTTGCCCTGGCTCGTCATCTTGAGGCTCGATCAGCTCTTTGGCGAATTGTGAATCGCTGTCTAGAACTTCGGTGCTCTGAATTTCCTTCACGAGGGCGGCAAGAGCACTTGGAGTCGGTGGCACAGGCAAATCGGCGTAGTCATCTAGCTGGGCTGGGGCCCTCCTCTTGCTGGGTGTATCTGGTGGTGCACCGGGGGTACTGGGAGACTTCCTTTTGGGTGTATCTGGTGGTGCACCGGGGGTTCTGGGAGACTTCCTTTTGGGTGTTTGTGGGGGTGCTCCCTACAAGGAATTCCAGTTAGCCCAGAACTTCATTCATCACTTCAGGCGCTCCTAACTTACTCTCTCTCCATCATTGCTTTTCTTGGGCTCCTCCACTAACAGGACGTTCTCAGGCGGGTCCTCCCCATCTCCATTCCACAGGTTCGCCTCAAGGAGCAGAGTCGCTGCTTCAGGCGCAACTGCACGGAAGTTCTGGACCTCCCCATTCCATGTTTCCTGGTTCCAAACACCGCCACGAAACTCCTCCCCAACCGTAACTCCGGCGTCTTGAGCAGCTTCTTCACTCAACTGGCAGCGATATACGGTCTGGAGAGTAAATGGGCCCTTCGGCTCTGCCTTAGCGATCCACTTCAGAAGTTGGGAATATTCTTCA